>JARYGA010052703.1:0-100988 GCA_030545235.1 Helianthus tuberosus | reverse complement strand
CGATAAATATATTCTCACATTAACTTATAAATAATTGCTGTATTACAATTTAAAATAATCGTTGGAGTTAATTACTGTTTTCGTCCTTGTGGTTTGTCAAAAATCACTATTTCAGTCCATTAGTTTAAAAATTGCGATTTCAGTCCCTGGTTTAACTTTCGTAACCATTTCAGTCCACCTCGTAACCATTTCAGTCCCTGTACTAACAGAATAAATGGATTGAAATGGTTACGAAAGTGAAACCACAGGGACTGAAATTGTTACGAAATTGAAACCACAGGGACTGAAATCGCAACTTTTAAACTAATGGACTGAAATAGTGATTTTTGACAAACCACAATGACGAAAACAGTAATTAACTCTAATCGTTGTATAAAGTTTTTTTTTTTCTGTATGCAAATGTATGGAAAATCATATAAACTAGTATTCAGGATCCGTGATTTGTGGCATGACTATTAAACCAAACGAAAAATAGGCATAAAAATATTGAACAACACATTCCCCTTGCCGTGCGTTAACGCGTAAAAATTACACCCGGAAACGTAAAACATATAAAAGAATAACTAAGTCGACTTATGATTCGTGCAGTGCGACAGGGCCGTTAAACCGGGGGGGGGGGGGGAATAGACGTAAAAACGTTATACCTCACACTCGCGTTGCAACATGTTAACTCGCAAAAATTTAGATTAGAATGTTATACGAAAAAATTGTAAAATATGAAAAGTATAGAGGACCAAAGTTAAAAGTGAAAAAGTGTTGGGTTTAAAAACAAAAAAAGTTGTGACAAACTTGTACAAGTTTAAAAGTATAAGGGTTAAAAGTAAAACAAAATTGAAAAAAAGGAGTAAATTACTTTTTGAGTCCTTGTATTTTAGTGGTTTTAACCATTTGAGTCCAAAATCAAAATTTGTAACGCTCTGAGTCCCTAGACACTTTTTTTTATAACCATTTGAGTCCTTTTGAGTCCAAATTTTAACCTTTTGAATCCAATTTTATTAACAAAATTGGACTCAAACCGTTATAAAATGAACAAAATTGGACTCAAAATGTTATTAACTAAATGGCTAGGGACTCACGGTGTTAAACTTTTTGATTTTAAACTCAAGTTGTTAAAACCACTAAAACACAAAAACTCAAAAAGTAATTTATTCAAAATAAAAATAAATCAATGAAGCCAAAAGTATAACCTCTAATCATGGTTGCAAAAGTCGCAGGCGCTCCCTAATCGGATCCGGGAGTACTCGGAAAGTACTCGGCTTAGGCGGAGATTACTCGGGGAGTAATTGGACTGGGAAACTAGTACTCGTGCCTCGGCAGCCTACCTTGTAGCGAGTACTCGAGGAGTACTCGGAGCTTAGGCGGGACTTTTACAACCATGCCTCTAATGTACAAGAAAGTTGGTATTTAATATGTATATAATATAATATAATATAATATAATATAATATAATATAATATAATATAATATAATATAATATAATATAATATAATATAATATAATATAATATAATATAATATAATATAATATAATATAATATAATATAATATAATATAATATAATATAATAAAGACATGTCACCCAAAAATTAAAACCTATATAAATTAGCAAACTTTTTGTGCATAAGGACTTGTAAGTTGTGCTTTGGTGTTTTTCAAAAAAAAAAAAACTTGATTTTTTAGTTTTACCCAAAGGTTTGAACCTTTTTCAATTTTAACCCTACATAATTTGTTTTTTTAACTTTAACCCAAAACTTTTCATTATTTGCAATTTAACTTCACAACTTTTGTCACTTATACTTTTCATCTTTCGCAAATTTTCGTTTTACGTATAGTTCTAAATTTTTCGAGTTAATACGACGCAACGTGCATGTGTGGTTCAACGTTTTTACCTCTATTTTCCATGTTTGACAGGTTCGTCGCAATACGCATATTATAGGTCAAGTCAGTGTTGGTTGTCGATGACGGTTGTGTGACATTAGTACTATTTGACACCGTTTTACTCCCCGCCGCAACGTGGGGTGTGCTTTGGGAATTTTTCAAAGAAAAAATTGTTATGCATATGGTTGTCGTAACGTTGGCTTTGGGGGTTTTCCAAAAAAAATTGATTTTTTTTTACTTTTCACCCAAAAGTATTTCATAAATTACTTTTAACCCAAAACTATTTGTTTTTTTTTACTTTTAACCCAAAACTTTTTATCTTTTACAATCTATCTTCATAACTTTTTTCACTTTTAACTTTGGTCCTTTATAGTTTTTATTTTCCGCAAATTTTGGGTTCTATGCTTGGTTCTAAATTTTGTGACTTAGCACATCACAGCGTGCGTCTTTGGCTTAACGTTTTTACGTTTCGTTCTAAATTTTGCGAGTTAACACGACGCAACGTGCGTGTGTGGGTGAACGTTTTTACATCGTCTATTTTTACCCCGTTTGACAGGTTTAACATAACGTGTGGGTCGTAGATCGACTTAGTTATAAATAAAGAATTCTCGCCGCATTGCGGCGGGTCGTAATCCTAGTTTCAATAAATTCATACATTTATACAAATCAAACCAAAATGACCTAAATATAAAAAGATCTACACATTGCCATTTTTTTCATCATGTATATATATGCATCTTCAAATTCACCCAACATTTATCTTCTATACTGATCATGACCCCGGATGTAACAATCTCCCTCCTTTGAACTTAATCCTCAGTAAACTTCAAAATCATCTTTGTTGCATCAACTCCTCTCCTATTTGCAGAAACTTATAAACTGTATATATCCATCACAAATCCCTTTGTAATTTGTGACTTATTTTTTCCAGACTAAATTAAATACCTTTTTTTTGTAGTAGTGTTTAATTTGGTTAGGACGTCAGTTTGGCTTTATGACGAATCCACAAACATGTTTAGCTAACCTAGTCGATCTCAACCCACCGAGTTTGTGGGTTGACATGTTTGTTTTTACAAATTTGTTGAAGGATATTTCATGTTGAAATTTGAGGGTTAAAAGAAGGATTGATGTTAGTTTGTGTAGTATAAACACGTTTACATAGACATTTGTGTTTTTTTTTTTATTATAAATTTGTAATTGTAGAGTAGTGATATTTACAATAGAAATAAATCGGCTTAAAAGGATCGTATTTGTGCCAACCCGTGGATTCATGAGTTGGTTCAGGTTCGTGTCATACTCAAGTTCATATAAATTCATGTCCTATTTGATCCGTCAGCCCGTAAACATGATCTGTTTAACACCCCTGGTTAATTATACTAGGGGGAGAACGATCTTGTTGGATGTTATATTGTTATTGACTAGTGATTGAGGGGAAACCCAAAAATACCCTTGACAGTAATTTGGGTAAGTTATGACCATGTATTAATGTACATGAAAGAAAATAAAGTTGGGAGTATATATATATGGTGACTTGATGGTGGTCGTTTTGCATGGTAATTGACCTACAA
This sequence comes from Helianthus tuberosus, assembly GCA_030545235.1. Classification (NCBI taxonomy): domain Eukaryota; kingdom Viridiplantae; phylum Streptophyta; class Magnoliopsida; order Asterales; family Asteraceae; genus Helianthus; species Helianthus tuberosus. The sequence goes on along the minus strand of JARYGA010052703.1, from coordinate 97,543 downwards.
GTCATATATTTGTATCATCAAAATGGCATAGGAACCTACTTGTAATTTCATAAAATAATGATCATCATTTCCTTAAAAGCCTGGAATAAATATAAGTGGAGAATCTTTGCTACAAGAAACAACACAGATCCCTTTCACTTTACACTTTCCATGGTTTTTGACTTTACTTTTTCTTTATCATACATACATTTATAAATACACACACTTATATCTAACTATGTATGTAGACATGCATGCATGTCGATAATCATAGTGTTGGTAATCATGTCGGATTGATGGGTCGAAATTAGTGAACTAAAAATAATATGTGTAATCCGTTTATATATTTAAAAGTGTCGTATAGGTATAGATTGACAGATTGCAATAAAAAATGTTGTATTCAAATTGTAAACAAGTTAATCGGGCCGTAAAAGGGTTGACATTGGAAAACTGGTTGTAACAATGTTTTGAATGGGCCATAAATAAATTGACTATAAGTTGAGTACTTTTATATCTTTTCTTTTAACTTTTTACGAGTTGACATATTGGAGATATGATTATTTTTAGTGAATTAAACACAACCCATTTATAAACGGTTATACAGATCAAACACTACATTTTGACAAAATGGGTTGGACTAATCAATAAAAAATATTAATATTTAAAAAATATTAATATTTTCATGTAGGAAGGACACAAACTCTAGTCTGTACAATACCGTATTAGGGTTGTGGCAGCACACATGATCTTTGTTTAACATAACTGAGAAGTAGGGATGAGTCCGGTACCGAAAGAACTGGTACCGAAAATTCCCAAAAGTGGGTACCGGTACCGGGTCTGATTTGCTCATCCCTACTGAGAAGATAATAAAGTTTTATATACAACCAAGTCTGTATTTACTCGATTAAAATGAAAGAAAAGACCCGTTAAAGTTTTGAGGATCCATATATAAACAAGTTGCATATTACTATCCACATATATATAACAAGTGATGTGTAAAGATGATTTTTGTTACTTTCCAATTTCATGAAATTGACTTCCTTCCCCTTAATTCATCCGCACGTATGTTATCCCGATCCTAAGGCCACACGGTATGGGGAACGTCCCCCCTCCGTCCCACTCGGCGCCAATCCAAACACCATCACGCCTCCCCCCGTCTTCGCCGTCTCCGTCCCCATGGAGACGTTGAGGACGAGCCACTATAGGACAAAAAATCTCCCCTTTTCATCTCTTTTTTGACCGTTACATATTAAAAAAAATTCCTTTCATTATTAAAATAACGGCTATTATTCAAACCCACTCCAAAACCTTCTAATTTCTTTTATATAAACTCAACCTTTTTAACCCATTTTTTACCCACTACCACCCCATCTCTCTCTCAACTTTCATACTTTTTATAAAAAATTAATCATGTCTTCATCTTCTTCGTCAACGTGGTATTCGTCATCTTCGGGTGAGAATGAAGCACTTTTCGAAAACATGATTATGTACGCGGCGCAGATACTCATGAGGGAGGATGAAAACTCTGAAGCGTCGTCCCAACGGCAAACTAGGAGAGCCAAATTAAACCGAGACAAAGAAGGTAATTTAATTTTTTTTAGAGTATGTTTTTTTTAAATTTTATAATGAATTTAATTTATTTTTCTTTTTAAATATATAGCCGCCCACGATAAACTAGTGGCCGGTTATTTTGCCGACGAACCTGTGTACATGGATGAGATGTTTCGACGTCGGTTTCGAATGAGTCGTCGACTTTTTTTACGTATCGTAGACGACATGGCCCAGTCTGATCCGTTTTTCACACTGCGATACGACGCTAGGGGGCAAAGGGGATTCACTACTTTACAAAAATGTACGTCGGCCATTCGCCAACTGGCATATGGGTACGCACCCGATGCATTGGACGAGTATTTAAGGTTGTCTGAAAGAACCGCATGTGAATGTTTGCACAGGTTTTGCGAATGGGTCATCAAATTATATAGCAAGAGATACCTGCGGAAACCAAACGCAAACGACATTCAAAAATTATACCAAGCACACGAACAAAGTCATGGTTTTCCAGGAATGCTCGGGAGCATTGATTGCATGCACTGGCCGTGGCAGAACTACCCTACTGCTTGGCAAGGTCAGTATACTCGGGGAGATCATGGTCATCCCACTATTATTCTAGAGGCTGTTGCGTCACAGGATTTATGGATCTGGCATGCTCTTTTTGATCTACCTGGTTCGCTTAATGACCTTAACATCATATACCAGTCACAGATATTTGACGATGTAGTGGCGGGAACAGGTCCAGACACAAGTTTTATGATTTCGGGGATGGAATACAGGCGGGGTTACTACCTTGCAGATGAAATATACCAACGTACTCGACTGTAAGACCCTTACTTGATTTATACGATTTTCATATAGATTTTGACCATTTTAGTGTATTTACAATTTCACATACACTTGGAATTATGAGTTTGTTAAAACATTTTAACATAACATACTTAAATTCGTCGTTTAAAAGTGACGACAAAATGTAACGCGGAAGCTTATTTCTTTATGTGTTCGGTTCCTCGTTGAGCTTGATCGTCCTCCGGTACTTTACATAATACCTACATTTCATAACACACGAAATGAGTTAGTCGTCCGGTGTTAAAACATGTCCGAACAAGTTCATGAGTCCAAACACTAAAAAATTATCAGTTATGAGTGTTTAAAACTTGTTTATACAAGTTCCGAAGACCAAACTGATCAACAGCTACGATTTGCAGCAAATATGACCCGTCGCGTGCCGCGACGGGATGCAGAGTCACTGTCGCGTGACGGGACAACCGTCGCGGGCCGCGACACCGTTTTGTGTTATCCGTCACGTAGCGCGAGGGTGCCATTTCGACAGAATGTTTTGGTGCAGGTGCTGCATATTACCAGCAAACCAAATTTCGACTAAAATGATCATAACTCGATCATTTTGATCCGTTTTTCGTCACGTTTCTTCCAACGTGATCGTAACTCGATTCTCCATCACATGGAGTTAAAATGCGACATCCGGATTAACAAAATTTGAGACTTTTAAACCTTCGGCTTAATATATATTTACCAAATTTTGACCCGTTCATGTTTTTATCAAAAAAACATGTTTGTTTGATCCAAATTTCTCATGAACCTTATTTTATATCAGTTCCTATTATTCAAGGTTCAAACCACGGTTTTCTTACGTATTCTTAACCCGTTTTTGCTCATATGCTTATTTTGACCCGTTAAGGGTATTTAAGCATATTTTAAGCACGAATCTCTTTCATTCGTTTCTGGCATTATATTATGTAACACCTCGCAAAATCATGTCCAATAAAGTAAAGACACGTGTCATAAACCCTAATCATGTGGTAAGTTGATTATGAGGGACTGAAGTTGACAAACAGTGAAGAGATGAATACAAAGGGACAACATGTGAAAACAATGCCTTTAAATAACCGTACACGATGTTGGTATTCTTAAATGATTGAATTATTGGGCGTGAGAAGCCATTGTGAAAAACCAGTGAAACTTATAAGACGAAAGGGGTTAAATGTGTCAACATGTTAATTCTTACCTCTGAGTGACCTTTTAACGATCACGGAGCTTCGTAATGTCCAATTATATTTCCAAGAATACTAAATGATAATTTTATATGGTTTCGACTTCATTATTCATAAAGTTATGCAAGATTTCAAGAAAAAGGGTTAAAAGCGTCAACGAGAGAAAATAGTACCTTTCGGGTGATCTCGTAATTGAACGGAAGCCTAACGGTGTTTGTTATATGACCCAAGATACTTAAAAATTAACTTTGGGGGTCAAAAGTGGCATAAATGAAAGTTAATTAAAGTTTTGAAGGACCAGGGACTGAAACTGCCAAGTCTGGAACTGGTTTTACCGGAGAGAAGGAGTGTCGCGGGGCGCGTAAGCCTGCACTAACATCCTTCGCAGCCCGCAAGAGGATGCCCAGTAAGCTTAAAATGGACAGCTGCAGGTTGCAGGTCTGTCCACCGCCTTTGCATGCATAAAACTCGATTCCAGGGATTGTTTGATGGTTTTTACTGACACCATAACACTTGTAATCATCTGGTATCACCCCATAACATCTGGATTGATCTCAAGAACCCTCTTTTCACTATAAATAGGTGCCTTTGTTGCACCTTTGAACTTGCTCACTTCAAATTTCACTTCAATCCTCTCTTGCTTGCATTCTCTGGGATTCCTGGTCAAGAAGGAAGCCCTCCTCAGTTTAAACTTCGTGCTAGGTCCTTGTGTAAGTGTTCTTAGCCTCTGTAGTTCGGGTTTTACACGTTTAAAGACCGAAAGTCAAAGTTGTCGTAATAACACTTTGACTTTTAGTTTAAACTTTATCGGTCCAGCCATTATTCGAGGAGAATGTGGCTACGTGAGTGTTATTAGGTAGGTGATAATCCTTGAAAAGGGCACCTCCTAATTACTACGTTTACTTAGTTAATTGTTGAGTCAAAGTAATTAACATAAAAAGTCAAACGAGTCAGTTTTTAAATAAATTCATATCTGATAATGTAGAAGCTATAAAATATGTTTTATCACTTTAGTAACTTGGTAAATATTATTAGAACATGTCTAGGCATGTTCAACCCGACAATTCTGAGTTTAGGCTCGGTTCGCAACCGAAAGTCGTAAAAGTTGACTTCTGCTTTGACTTTCAGTTCTGACCCGAATTAGCTTAGTTTCTTTATGCATTAAGGTTCCTTTGTGACCATATTATATAGTAATATAACCCTCTGAGGTTATATTACATGGTCCCTTAGTAATCTGAGTTTAATTGCTTGTTTCTGATTATTATGCTTAATTTTGACCATTATGCCCTTATAGTCAAAATAATAAGATTTTTGAATATATGGTCATACAAATAACTTAGTTACTGATATATAAACATGTCTAAATTATTTTGACATTATTTTCAGGTCTCAAATTATTGTTATCCAAGATATCGTAAATTTAACTTTTATAAAATTTAAATTACGCTTTTATGCATAAATCATGTTTAAACAAAAATTTTGACACAAAACTCATTACCTACTGTTATGATATCATTTTTGGGGATTTTTGAAATGTTAGGTCAGATTATATACGGACCATAACTTAGAGTTCTTGTATAAATTCTATAATTGACGATTATGCCCTTTTTGTTAATAAAATGTGATTTATATATAATTAACATGCCAAACCTTTTCCTACTGATTTAATATATAAAATAAATTATTTTAACCATCCAAGGCTGGTCAAAATCTCAGAATCACATAAACATCGCAAATATCGTCAATTATCGACTTTTACGCTAATTCGGTGCATAGTATGGTTTAAAACCATATTTAGCACCCAAGACTTATTACCTACTGAAATTATAAATAATTTTTAATATTTTTACAGTAAGTATAAGTTATGAACTCAGACTTCCAATTATGTCCTTAAGCATATGTGAAATGACCAAAATACCCTTTCGGGGCATAGTTTGGCCATAAATAGTAAACCACACATATGTATGATATCCTACTGATTTGATATCATAAATAAATATTTTTAAAGAATGTTTTAGACCAGAACATCAGTTTACCTTTAAACCTCCTTAATAAACCTCAAAATGATCAAATTACCCTTTCAGGACTTAATTTGGTTTTAAAATCTTTTTGGGCATATTTGTTGATATCCTACTGATATCATAACATATTTAAAGCATAATAACTTATGGAACTTGTACATGACTCATCCAGCTATCCGTTATGGATATACGCGTTCGGTACGGTTTATGTAACTAGTTTGCATAAATTAGCCGAAATGGGTCAAATCTTATCATTTAAACTTCAAATTCAGAATGTATTTAGTTTACCCATATAATACAAGTCTCCATACTTGTCGGGTCTAAATTACATTTCAATCCGGTCATCGCTTAATCTAGCATTTCATACCATAAAACCTTCTTTAAACTAACCGGTCAAAGTTTACAACTTAAATTAGAACCGTTAGTAATCCAATAGGTTAATAAAACCTTCGTTCCAAAATAGAAGCCCTGGTAAAAGCTACTTGCACTAGTTTGATTAGATCATACGGCAAAGTAGACAAATCTTACATTTTAAGCTCAGGTAAATACTTTTAACTTATTTTCCCTTATACGGGCTTGGGATACGGAAAAATATTACCGCTTGGTCCGGTATGGAATCATTAATCGAATAGTGGTTAATTTATTAACATAACTCGTTTTAATCTGTTTTGTTTGGTGCATAAACCTTTGGGGGTTAATACGACCGTGTCCTGGATATCCTCGGCTCATTTCATTTGAAAATGGCCACGACTTAAGCACGGGGTGTAGGCATACACCTGACAGTTACGTACGTAAAAAGATATACCCACATGTGAGGATAACTCCCTGTGGGATTATATTAGTGGTGTGTCTATTAATCAAGTCTCCGCTTCTATCTCGGGCCCTGAACGTACGACAAACATATAAATCTGTATACAAGATTATTTTGTATAATTGTCCCAAGTTATAAAGGAATATTTGTGCCTTGTGCATTTAAATCAATCTTTCATAAATATTTTCAAAAGTGTCGGTTAATTGTATTTACCAGTGTAAACTGACGTATTTTCAAAAAGGCTAAGTGGCAGGTACTACTCGTAATTGGCTGGGGAGCTTCTGGGAGTTTATTAGAGAATCTTGCAAGTTCTTAATGCCTTAAGTCTGTTGAACAATGTTTTGTATTATATTTTAGATCCGCATGTGGATCCTTTCTTACAACCGTCTGTATATCATTTTACTCGTACTTTACACTTTCGGTTTGTAATAGTAATTTTGCCCAGACTTCCGCTGTGCTATAAACTGTGTATATTTGACTATGATGATATCAACTACGTCACGATACTCCCCACCGGTAATATGTGGAAATTTCGAGGTGTGACAGGTTGGTATCAGAGCCAACATTGAGTGAATTAAACACTAGCCTTTTGTGTTTAATCTCAATGACACAGTAGCACATTCCTTGACTTCCGAGTCTAGGAAAATGACCTAGGATTAATCTTAATCTTATTTGGTTTATATTTTGCTTGTTCCTTGTTTTGACAGGATTACTTTGTAAACATGCCACCAAGAATCCGGGGACGAGGAGGACGAGGTAAGGCACCGATGAGAGGAAGGAACGATCACGAAGCAAGGCCTTCGCATAGGCGAACTCCCTCGGCGTCTTACAGCTCCGACCCACATGTGGATTGGAGAACTTACCTTGAACCAGCGAGACGTTCCGTTTCACTCAGTTCTTCGCCCTCTTACCATAACTCCTTTGGGCCACAACAAGAAGAAGAGCCTCAGGACTCGCACCACTCGCACCATTCCTTGCAACGTTCGGGTTCCCACCATTCTTTCCAAAACCCCACTCCTTATTTTCAGAGTCGTTTTAACCCTATTGACCAAATTGATGAACCAATGGGTCATAACCCATTGGGGCCCACAGACCACTTTCCTGAATATCACGACATGGATCTGGACAACGATCCAGATCCTGCCATGCCACCTTCTGGGACGCCTACGCATCCCATAGAAATTTCCAGCGGTTCTTCCTTTGCAGGATCGCCGTACTGAGGCCCCGATATATGGGTCGAAAGGTGGAGCACCTATAAGTGGGAGTTTACTCCCCCTCACCATTACTCACCACCACGACAGCGGACTCTTCTAAGGATCCGCATTTTCAAGCGGTTACACCATCGCCACCACCTGCACCAGAACAGCCTCCGCCACCTGAACCATCATGGCGAAGGAGAAGCGTACGGATGTCCGTGCGAGGGGGTTTCCATTTTAGCACCCTACAAAATTCCACCAACTACCCTCCGCTCTATGAATACCCGCAAATGGGTGGGCCTTCAAACCCTGTGTGGGAAGTTGACTCTGCACCGGTCGCTTTCGCACCACCACCACCACCAATGGGTTATGAAAACCCAATCCCCGCTTACCCAGATACAACTGGGTACAACCCGTATGAGCCATAAGCTTACTCGGGTTATAACTACCATGCACCTTCCGTTGACCCATACGTCGAGGAAGCAAACTTTAATGCTCTCTACCCCTAACCTTTTCCACCCGCGTACCCAACTGGGTACTCTACTTATGGGTATCAATACCCGCCACCTCCACAACCTCAGCAGCAGCAACAACCTCAACCACCACTTCAACAACCACAACCACAAGAAATCTTGCAAAGGTTGGAAGAAGTGGAACATTGGGTGGAAGATCATGATAGGAAGCACAATAGTTTTCTTAAAGGTCTTGGGAACCTTATCAAAGGAAAGAAGAAGAAAGATCGTTGAAGACCCCTTATCCTTATTTTGTAATTTTACTTTCAATTAAGTCCCGGTGTGGACATTTCTTTATGTATCTGTCCCTGCGTGGACAAGTTTATTTATTAAGACCCGTTTAGGGCATTTTATGTAATTTTTATTAATTTAATGAGATTTTTTTTCTTTTGGATTACATTTATCATTGCATATACGTATATATTATGTCATAGATCAAACTATCGTTTCAATTTATAACTGATCTGCTAATAAAATCTCAAAAGACCGTCTTAATGGTATAACCTAGCCCACATGTCATTATAAGACATGGCTGTGATGGTAAAACCCTCTTAAGATGATAAATCCTTGGTAACATCTAAGAACATGTTAGCACTCTTGACAAATGTGGTTCGAGAAAATCACACTAGTCATCCTAATATTTGGATTCTTCCAATTCCTTATCTAGCCGAATGATCTAGAGAATCATGGCTAATATCATCAAATGAGATGATAATATTAAAGCATCCACTATGTGATGCCATTGTTTTATCTTTGGGCCAAACCATTTCAACTACATAACTAATGACAGTAGTAGTCTATGACTCCCTGTAAAGAAAGGTAAAGAACTATGTTCAAACCTTAACGCCTTGATCTAATAAGATCATGGCTAATAATTTAAAAATGTCCCTGTGATAAGGCCTTTTGTGCCACCTTATTATCCTTAATGGTTTTAAAAACTGGGAATAACTATAATGAAAAGTTTAAATAAATATGATTAACAAATTAACCAATATGGTCTATTTTACCATGGTTAATGAATCACCAAAGATGATGATTCAATAATAGACCACTGAATAAGTTGTTGTCAATTGTTTTATAACATTCAAGCTTTGCCATGGCTGACTCAGAAGAAGTTAATATTCATACTAATGAAAGGAATGATAACACAAGATTAAATGTAACAGGTGCTGATCTGCAAGCTATGATTGACAATGCTGTAACTAAAGCTGTTGGCAGAGTATTTGGAGGGTCAGGTGCTACACGTACCAAGACTCAATCAGTAGCTCATTCTAAGCCTCCCTCCAAAACACATACCTCTAAGAAGGACGATTCTCAACATTCGTCAAATCAGAAAAGTTAACCGTCCAAGAAGATAGTGTTTGATCAAGAACCGCGTTCCAAGACTTGTTCTTATTAGTACTTTGTCTCTTGTAAACCAAGAGACTTTACAGGTGAAAAAGGTGCCATTGATTGTATGAAATGGCTAGACGAAATGGAGACGGTTGTTGACAACAGTGGGTGCGCTGAATAGGATATTGTAAAGTTTGTTTCTCAATCCTTTAAAGGTGAAGCTCTGGCGTGGTGGAAGGCACTGATACAGATCTCGGGGAAAATTCCACTTTTTAATATGTCTTGGGAGAAATTTGTTGATCTGATGAGAGAAACTTTCTGTCCACAACACGAAATAGAGAAGGTTGAAGCTGACTTTTTAACTATGGTTATGAAAAATTTAGATTGTCCAACTTATCTTACTAGCTTCAACTCCATGTCTCGGATAGTACCTTATTTGGTTACACCGGAGCCAAAGCATATTGCACGCTTTATTGGTGAATTGGCTCCAGAGGTGAAGGGTCATGTGAAGGCTTCAAGGCCTGCAACATACCGGTCGGCAGTAGATCTGTCTTTGTCCTTGACCTTGGATATTATCAGAAATAAGTCCATAAGGACTACAGATGATGGGAAGAGAAAGAGAGAAGATGATAACTCACGACGTTCCAATAAGAAGAAGAAGGGTAATTCTAAGTTTAAGAAAAGTTATGGGTTTAAGAAAAACTCCAATCAGTCGGGTGAGAAGCCCTTATGCAAGACCTGCAAGAAACACCACTTAGGAAAGTGCAGATTTGATTCGGAAGTTAGACCTTGTGGAATCTGCAAATCAAAGAATCATAAAACTTTGGAGTGCAAGGACTTGAAGAATGCAACCTGTTATGGCTGCAACGAGAAGGGTCACATCAAGTCCAACTACCCGAAATACGCAAAGAATCCCGAAGAGGCTAAAAAGACAAATGCTCGAGTGTTCCAAATGAATGCTAGAGAGGCATTACAGGATGATAACGTTATAACAGGTACTTTCCTCATAAATGATATTTATGCTAGAGTTTTATGTGATTCTGGCGCAGATAAGTCATTTGTAGACAATAAATTTTGTAAACTGTTAAATCTGCCTATTAAAACTCTAGACATAAAATATGAGGTAGAATTGGCCGATGGCACCTTAGAAACTGCCTCAACAATTCTAGATGGATGCTTCATATCCATTAGGAACCATTCTTTTCCGTTGTCTTTGTTGCCAATGAAATTGGCGGGTTTTGATGTAGTTATAGGCATGGATTGGTTATCCTTTAACCAAGCCCTAATTACCTGTGCCAAGAAGCAAGTTATCATTAAAACCCCTTTCTGGTGAATCAATTACTGTTTAAGGAGATACACACCACGGATTGCCTGATCAAGTATCTATGCTTAAGGCATCCAAATGTTTGAAGAACGGTTGTGTCATTTACATGGCACAAGTGACTGTAGACATGCCAAAGCCCAAGATAGAAGATATCCCTATTATTACAGAATATCTAGACGTTTTCCCTGAAGAACTACCTGGTTTACCTCTCGACAGACAAGTGGAATTCAGAATTGATATTATACTAGGAGCAGTACCAGTCGCACAAGCTCCTAATCGTTTGGCACCGACCGAAATGAGGGAATTAAGAACCCAGTTGGATGATTCATTGGAGAAAGGTTTTATTCAACCAAGCTCGTCCCCTTGGGGAGCACCCATTTTATTTGTAAAGAAGAAGGATGGTTCGATGCGTTTATGCATTAATTATCGTGAACTAAACAAAGTTACAAACAAGAACCGCTATCCGTTGCCCATGATCGACGATCTGTTCGATCAACTACAAGGGGCAAGTTACTTCTCAAAGATCGATCTAAGGTCAGGATATCATCAACTAAAGGTCAGAACCGAAGATGTACACAAGACTGCATTTAGAACAAGATATGGCCACTACGAGTTCTTAGTGATGACATTCGGGCTCACTAACGCACCTGTAGCATGCATGGATCTCATGAATGGGAGTCTGCAAGTTGTATCTAGATAAATTTGTCATTGTTTTCATTGATGACATACTTATCTATTCCAAGAGTTGAGCTGATCACGAGAAACATCTCCGATGCATCCTCAAACTTCTACAACAGGAGAAGTTGTACGCAAAGTTCTCTAAATGTGATTTCTGGCTTCGAGAAGTCCAATTCCTTGGACATGTGGTAAGTGAGCATGGTATCCAGGTGGATCCTGCTAAAGTAGAAGCAATTATGAATTGGCAAGCACCTAAGACTCCTACTGAAATACGTAACTTCTTAGGGTTGGCAGGGTATTACAGACGATTCATCGAAAACTTTTCAAGGATAGCTGCACCTTTAACTACTTTAACCCGTAAGAATGTAAAATTTGACTGGGGTCCCAAACAACAAGAATCCTTTGAGATTCTCAAGCAGAAGTTGAGTAATGCTCCTGTGTTGACATTGCCGTAAGGGATAGAAGAGTTCGTTGTTTATTGCGACGCATCGCACACTGGTATGGGTTGTGTGCTTATGCAAAGGGGCAAGGTAATTGCCTATGCTTCCCGACAGCTGAAGATACATGAAAAGAATTACACCACCCATGACTTATAATTGGGTGCTGTTGTATTTGCACTTAAGTTATGGAGGCATTACCTGTACGGCACCAAGTGTGTAATATACTCAGATCATAAGAGTCTCCAACACTTGTTTAATAAAAAAGATCTCAATATGAGGCAACGTCATTGGATGGAAACTTTGAATGACTACGATTGTGAAATTCGCTACCATCCTGGTAAAGCGAATGTAGTCTCAGATGCTTTGAGCAGAAAAGAAAGGATTAAACCTATACGGATTAATGCCAAGAGTATTGAACTAAAGAACAACTTGAAAGAAAGGCTGTTAGCTACTCAGAAAGAAGCTATATTGAAAGCTAACTTTCCAAATGAGAAGTTAGGTGTAACTGCTGATCAATTGTTACTTGGCAAGGATGGAATCCTCAGATTGAATGGTCGAATCTGGGTTCTAATTCGTGGAGGACTTAGAGACGTAATCCTCCAAGAAGCTCATAATTCTAAATATTCAGTTCACCCAGGCAGTGATAAAATGTATCAAGATCTGAAAGCAAATTATTGGTGGATAGGCTTGAAGAAATCCATAGCTACACATGTAGCTAAATGTCTAACATGCTCTCAGGTTAAAGCCAAACGTCAAAAGCCGTCAGGTTTACTGTAACAACCTTAACTTCCCACTTGGAAGTGGGAAATGGTAACTATAGATTTCATTACCAAGTTACCAAATACAAGACATGGACATGACACGATATGGGTTATAGTTGACAAACTGACTAAGTCAGCTCATTTCTTACCCATCAAAGAGATGCATAGCTCCGATAAACTAGCCCAACTGTATGTGGACGAGATTGTATGTCTCCATGGAGTGCCAGTATCTATCATATCCGATAGGGATACTAGATACACTTCTCATTTTTGGAAAAGTTTCCAACAATCTCTAGGCACTCGTTTGAATTTCAGTACTGCTTATCATCCTCAGACAGATGGGCAAAGTGAGCGTACGATTCAAACACTTGAAGACATGCTTCGAGCTTGTGTTATTGACTTAGGTGGAAGTTGGGATGATCATTTCCCCCTAATTGAGTTCTCCTACAACAACAGTTACCATTCGAGCATTCAAGCCGCGCCTTTCGAGGCCTTATATGGAAGAAAGTGCAGGACGCTTGTTTGTTGGGCAGAAGTTGGGGAAACTCAACTATCAGGACCTGAGATATTCCTCGAGACGACAGACAAGATTGTTCAGATCCGTAATCGTCTAAAAGTTGCCAGGGATAGGCAGAAAAGTTACGCAGATAAGAGGCGCAAACCTCTAAAATTTGAGATAGGAGATAAAGTATTACTCAAGGTGTCACCCTGGAAATGAGTGATGCGATTTGGTAAAAAGGGCAAGCTGAGCCCAAGATATATCAGACCATTTGAAATCATCAAATGTGTCAAGAGTGTGGCCTATAAGCTGAATCTACCTGAAGAGCTTAGTGGAACTCACAATGTGTTCCACAATGTGTTTATCTGATGAGTCGCTGGCAATGTCTCATAAAGACGTGCAAATTGACGAAAGCTTGAAGTTTGTTGAAAAACCTTTATCGATCGAGGATCGACAGGTTAAAAAGCTTCGGAGGAAACATGTGCCAATTGTAAAGGTGAAATGGGATGCCCGTAGAGGCCCAGAACATACGTGGGAAGTTGAATCCACGATGCGACAGAAGTACCCTCATTTGTTTCAGTAAATCTCAAGGTCGAGATTTCTTTTAAGGGGGTGAGGATGTAACACCTCGCAAAATCATGTCCAATAAAGTAAAGACACGTGTCATAAACCCTAATCATGTGGTAAGTTGATCATGAGGGACTGAAGTTGACAAACAGTGAAGAGATGAATACAGAAGGACTAAAAGTGTCAACATGTGAAAACAATGCCTTTAAATAACTGTATACGATGTTCGTATTCTTAAATGATTGAATTATTGGGCGTGAGAAGCCATTGTGAAAAACCAGTGAAACTTATAAGAAGAAAGGGGTTAAATGTGTCAACATGTTAATTCTTACCTCTGAGTGACCTTTTAATGATCCCGGAGCTTCGTAATGTCCAATTATATTTCCAAGAATACTAAATGATAATTATATATGGTTTCGACTTCATTATTCATAAAGTTGTGCAAGATTTCAAGAAAAAAAGGGTTAAAAGCGTCAACGAGAGAAAATAGTACCTTTCGGGTGATCTCGTAATTGAACGGAAGCCTAATGGTGTTTGTTATATGTCCCAAGATACTTAAAAATTAACTTTTGGGGGCCAAAAGTGCTATAAATGAAAGTTAATTAAAGTTTTGAAGGACCAGGGACTGAAACTGCCAAGTCTGGAACTTGTTTTACCGGAGAGCAGGAGTGTCGCGGGGCGCGTAAGCCTGCACTAGCATCCTTCGCGGCCTGTGAGAGGATGCCCAGTAAGCTTAAAATGGACAGCTGCATGTTGCAGGTCTGTCTAACGCCTTTGCATGCATAAAACTCGATACCAGGGATTGTTTGATGGTTTTTACTGACACCATAACACTTGTAATCATCTGGTATCACCCCATAACAGCTGGATTGATCTCAAGAACCCTCTTTTCACTATAAATAAGTGCCTTTGTTGCACCTTTGAACTTGCTCACTTCAAATTTCACTTCAATCCTCTGTTGCTTGCATTCTCTGGGATTCCTGGTCAAGAAGGAAGCCCTCCTCAGTTCAAACTTCGTGCTAGGACCTTGTGCAAGTGTTCTTAGCCTCTATAGTTCGGTTTTTACATGTTTAAAGACCGAAAGTCAAAGTTGTCGTAATAACACTGTGACTTTTAGCTTAAACTTTATCGGTCAAGCCATTGTTCGAGGCGAATGTGGGTACATGATTGTTATTAGGTAGGTGATAATCCCTCAAAAGGGCACCTCCTAATTACCACGTTTACTTAGTTAATTGTAGGGTCAAAGTAATTAACATAAAAAGTCAAACATGCCAGTTTTTAAATAAATTCATATATGATAATGTAGAAGCTATAAAATATGTTTTATCACTTTAATAACTTGGTAAATATTATTAGAACATGTCTAGGCATGTTTAACCCAACAATTCAGAGTTTAGGCTCGATTCGCAACCGAAAGTCGCAAAAGTTGACTTTTGCTTTGACTTTCAGTTCTGACCCGAATTAGCTTAGTTTCTTTATGCATTAAGGTTCCTTTGTGACCAATTATATAGTAATATAACCCTCTGAGGTTATATTACATGGTCCCTTAGTAGTCTGAGTTTAATTGCTTGTTTCCGATTATTATGCTTAATTTTAACCATTATGCCCTTATAGTCAAAATAATAAGATTTTTGAATATATGGTCATACAAATAACTTAGTTACTGATAAATAAACATGTCTAAATTATTTTGACATTATTTTCTGGTCTCAAATTAATGTCATGCAAGATATCGTAAATTTAACTTTTATAAAATTTAAATTACGCTTTTATGCATAAATCATGTTTAAACATAAATTTTGACACAAAACTCATTACCTACTGTTATGATATCTTTTTTAGGGATTTTGGAATGTTAGGTCAGATTATAAACTGACCATAACTTAGAGTTCTTGTATAAATTCTATAATTGACGATTATGCCCCCCCCTTTTTTTTTTAATAAAATGTGATTTACATATAATTAACATGCCAAACCTTTTCCTACTGATTTAATATATAAAATAAAATATTTTAACCATCCAAGGCTGGCAAAATCTCAGAATCACATAAACATCGCAAATATCGTCAATTATCGACTTTTACGCTAATTCGGTGCATAGCATGGTTTAAAACCATATTTAGCACCCCAAGACTTATTACCTACTGAAATTATAAATAATTTTTAATATTTTTACAGTAAGTATAAGTCATGAACTCAGACTTCCAATTATGTCCTTAAAAGCATATGTGAAATGACCAAAATACCCTTTCGGGGCATAGTTTGGCCATAAATAGTAAACCACACATATGTATGATATCCTACTGATTTGATATCATAAAATAAATATTTTTACAGAATGTTTTAGACCAGAACATCAGTTTACTTTTAAACCTCCTTATTAAACCTCAAAATGACCTAATAACCCTTTCGGGACTTAACTTGGTTTTAAAATCTTTTTGGGCATATTTGTTAATATATTACTGATATCATAACATATTTAAAGCATAATAAATTATGGAACTTGTACATGACTCATCCGACTACCCGTTATGCATATACGCGTTCGGTACGGTTTATGTAACTTGTTTGCATAAATTAGCCAAAACGGGTCAAATCTTATCATTTAAAATTCAAATTCCAGAATGTATTTAGTTTACCCATATAATACAAGTCTCCGTACTTTTCGGGTCTAAATTACATTCCAATCCGGTCATCGCTTAATCTAGCGTTTCGTACCGTAAAACCTTCTTTAAACTAACCGGTCAAAGTTTACAACTTAAATAAGACCCTTTAGTAATCCAATAGGTTAATAAAAGCTTCGTTCCAAATTAGAAACCCCGGTAAAAGCTACTTGCACTAGTTTGATTAGATCATACGGCTGAGTAGACAAATCTTGCATTTTAAGCTCAGGTAAATACTTTTAACTTATTTTCCCTTATACAGGCTTGGGATACGGTAAAATATTACCGCTTGGTCGGGTATGGAATCATTAATCGAATAGTGGTTAATTTATTGATATAACCCGTTTTAATCTGTTTTGTTTGATACATAAACCTTTGGGGTTAATACGACCGTGTCCTGGATATCCTCGGCTCATTTCATTTGAAAATGGCCACGACTTAAGCACGGGATGTAGGCATACACCTGACAGTTGCGTACGTAAAAAGATATACCCACATGTGAAGATAACTCCCTGTGGGATTATATTAGTGGTGTGTCTATTAATCAAGTCTCGGCTTCTATCACGGGCCCTGAACGTACGACAAACATATAAATCTGTATACAAGATTATTTTGTATAATTGTCCCAAGTATAAAAGAATATTTGTGCCTTGTGCATTTAAATCAATCTTTCATAAATTTTCAAAAGAGTAGGTTAATTGTATTTACCAGTATAAACTGACGTATTTTCAAAAAGGCTAAGTGGCAGGTACTACTCGTAGTTGGCTGGGGAGCTTTTGGGCGTTTATTAGATAATCTTGCAAGTTCTTAATGCCTTAAGTCTGTTGAACAATGTTTTGTATTATATTTTAGATCCGCCTGTGGATCCTTTCTTACAACCGTCTGTATATCATTTAACTCGTACTTTACACTTTCGGTTTGTAATAGTAATTTTACCCAGACTTTCACTGTGCTATAAACTGTGTATATTTGACGATGATGATATCAACTACGTGACGATACTCCCCACCGGTAATATGTGGAAATTTCGGGGTGTGACATATTACCACATTTCTTATCAAATAATCTTCCACCACGACTATATTTGTGGTGGATTTTAATGTGGTAACTCTATGTTCCAAATTTTATCCCTCGGATTACTATTTTTACGACAAACGCATTTTGAGGCATTTGACTCACAAGAATCATACCTTTCGCTTTTATACTTGTCCTAAGTATTTACTTGATCGAATGACTTATTTCTAAACAACCCATAAGGGTCGTTTGCTTGATTTGTCGATCAAGGGCATTTTGGTCCATTTAAGCCTTCATTTACGATGAATGATTTTGAAAGGTATATTGACCCAAAATCTCACATATTAAACTATGATCTTGTTTGAATAATCATTGTGTTTTCAAAACACAATGACTATGATTTAAATCATTCGGTTTACCTAAAAAGATAACCAAATGTCCATTTTTGACCTTATTTAACTCTCATTGAACCTTAAGTTCTAAATGAGTAGTTAACTATTACGCATACCTGGCTTGGATCAATATATTGACCCATTTTAATACCTTGCCTTAATAATCGCTACTTAATAGCGATGCAATTATCCTTCCTCTATTCACTCCCGTGAACATAAGACTCGACAACATTCATTAGTCGATATTTTCAAATGGTGATATCTTCACCATTTGACCCGTTTGGTCTAAGTGACCGTTTATCTTTACGAGATGATATTTATTACCATCTCATCTTCATTACTCGTTCCGGTTTACACTGTACGGTCATTTTACTTATAACCCATTTCTTGACTTTTTTGACCCATTATGGCTTACGCCATAAAGTGTCTTTCAACAACTAACGGTTATCATCAACGAGTGACCGAATTACCGTTTTACCCTTACTATTTATGTTGGTTTACCCTTTAAGGTAACCATTCAAAACTCATTATCTATTAGTCATTTCATGACTAAATAATCGTAATAGTCCTTTTTAACCATTAAACATGGTTTATTAGCATTATCTTTGTTCCGACCGCACATGTCGTGTCGGAACATCATAATTCAAACAGAACTTTCTATTATTCATAACCTATAAAACCAATAGGTATTAAATAAAATGTGTACGCTTTACTTACCTTGCATACAGATTATGCTTTTCCTTCATTTTTGATTCATTTGACCAGCTTCCTTCCCAAGCTTTCACCTAGCTTGTCAAGCGTCAAACTATCATTGTAATTTGTAAGATGGTTAGACTAGTCATAATCATTCACGACTATTCCATCCTACGATCTTTATGTCAAAATTATCATTCGATCATATAAAAGGTCATTTGACTTTAAAAAGTCAAACTGCCTATTGACAAAAGTAATTACACGATGTAGCTTAACTACTCGTTTTATTACTTTGCCACTATAAGGTAAGCATCCCTCTTATGCTACCGTTTTAACTACTTATGAAATCAAGTTCATGTAATCGAATTTCATCAATTTAACACAATTTTGATCATTTTTAACACATAACGATATCATACATCATTCAACATGAATATATCATCGATTTTTCATCTTATCATACTAAACTCACTACTTAGCAAGTATGATTTATATACTTAAACACCTAAATTGTTCAAGTATCATCTTATTAATATCAAATATGATGATTCTAATCATACTTATATCATCAATTTCATCATATGATTAAAACCCACTTATCCTAGTGTGGTAAATCATATAATCATCCAATTCATAGCATATATGTATAATTTTTCACTTAGGGTTTTGTTCCTAAGCAAGTATACATCACTAATTCAATCATAACTTCAATAATTCATTCATAATTCGTGATTATGATGTTTACTCAAATTTCACAACTTCACAAATCATCAAAATTTGACATATCTTATGATCCCCTAGCTTGGGTGATCATTAATTCACGTTCAATTGTGAATTTAGACTTCGTTTGAGCCTTCAATTTGATGATATTAATAGAGTTAGGGTTTTGGCTCCATGGGAGCTCTCTGAGATCGAGCAGAACACACACACTGAGTGTGTGTTTTGTTTTGATTTCTCTTTTTGTAATTGAAGTTTCCAATTATCCAGATTTGGCCCCTCATATTTGGTTAGTTATTTAGTAGGCTACAACCTACTTATTTCTAACAATATTTCCACTCATTAACTAGGTTAAACATTCCTAGTTAAATTAGTGGGTTCGAGGAATTCATGACTAAGTTTATTTTAAGTCCCGTTAACTCGGGCCTTCTATAAACTTTATTTCCTCAAAAGCTTTCATTAAACTTTTATTTAATATTAGGTTTATTTATTTAAAATCCTAATATTTATCGGGATAATTTTACCACTAACGGTACTTTACCCGTCTTTTAGTATTAAAGTGGTTTGATTACCAAACTCGTTTTCGGGGTGTTACAAGTCTATACCCCTTAAAGAGGTTTCGTCCTCGAAACCTTTCTTACATAATTCATTGGGTTTTAAACTCAATGCATTTGATCTGAGGAATCTTTTAAGCATTAATCATACTTTAACCCTTTGTTAGTATTACCATAAAAGTATGGTAATACCTTTTTGGTTATAAAGCATGTGCGTCTTTCATATGAAACAACGCAACTCAAAATAACTTAATTTCGTTATTTCAACCGGTTTGGTTAACTAAGAGAAATCCATCGCTTTTATACTTTCGGACTCTTCATGAATCCGTTATTTTAACCTGTTCAGAGGTCTTTAGTGAAATCTTTCACTTTTAACAAACAAACTTCTATGTTTGTAAACTTATAGCCTTATGATCCCTCAAAATAGGTGATCAGTATTTTTTTTCTGTTAGTGAGGTCTCATGGGCCGTCACTTTTATCTTGTATCTATATACCCTTGTTGTTTACTTGACCGAGTCGCCAATTTGGCCACTTGATCATGTAAATCTATTGATTTTTGTTTATTCCACGCTATTTTCATAATTAATAGCGTATTAACCAAATTCTTAATTTGAATTTTGACCTTAACCAGTTTCACTAACTAGACTTATTAGTCCAGTTACTTTATACCCATCGCTCAGGCTATAATGTGATTATATTTCACATTACTTTTCTTGACCGTGATCGTGTCACGTCATGTTTAAGTTTATGTCAACCTTTCATTTTCGAAAATATTTCTTTTCGAATATATCGTTTTGCACCTATCAGTGTCAAGACCTGTATCTTTAATATTTACTATTTAGATTCCTATCAGAATTTATGTTTGTAAAAACGTTATTTCTTACTAAAACTGAAGTTTTAGTTTAACGTTTTCTCTTTAACTTATGTCAATTACTCATATCAAGAAACTGACAATTAAGAATTTATTCTTTTCATTCTTATTTTACGCGGGGATTCTTAACTGGTTCCCTCACTTTGTCTAATTAACCCATAGGTTCTATCACTTAGCCTCGTGGGCTATTTCTTTAGGCTTTCACCTTGTTAAGGCAAGGCCCTTATAGTTCATTTCTTTTTAGTTATGACCCCAAGGGTCATTTTGGTCCCGTAGACCTTTTCATTATTTATAACCCAAAGCTTATGTTGATCCCGTAGTTCATTTCTTACTCATGTCATTCTTAAAATATGTTTGGTGTCAAGGCACCTTGTTTATGTTTGAAAATCATTTGGTTTCAAGTTTAAGATCCATTAACCTTGATTGTAGTTCGTGACTACAATCGTTTTATTTTGGATCATTCTCACGACTCTATGACTTCTCACATCATTTATGCGTCGGTTCGTCTTATGCTCACCGTTATCCGGTTTACATATATTCGTATTTGATTATGTCCCATTACTGGGCTCATTCTTCTTTTGCGTTTAACGCTACAGTTATCCGGCTTGCGCTTACTTATGCCATCTGGCATTATATTATATTCAACCCGTTTGACTTTTTAATGTAAAATCCATCACTTATAAACAATCAAACTTTATTCTTTATTCAACCCGTTCAACCTCAAAATAGTTGAACATATTTATTCAAAATTTCTATTTGCGAAATTTTATAGTCTTTTAGTCATAACTCGTAATCCGAGTCCTTTGACTTTCAATCCGCGTTCCCGTCTCTCGGTTTACGCATGTGTTTAATTTCCTACCCATCAACTGGGTGATTAACCGAAGTCATTATTAATGCAACCATTTAGATATGCATTAAGACTTCGTTTTGACTTGTTTGGTTTTCTTAGCGAAATCCATCGCTTTATTTAACCAAACCTTTATTCTTTATGTGACCATGCTTGATGGTCTTATAAATTCTGAATGATGATTATCATCATCATCCTTTCTTTACTACGACCAAAGTCAATGACTTCGATCGTCTATTTGGTATGGGTAATACCTTCGTTTCTATGACCTCGCAGGTCATTTATCCTTTGGTTTTACATGCCCCTTTTTGTCAACCATGGATCTTTCATCCATTATGACTTATTTCACTATTTACTTGGGTCATCTATTTCCATGCGTGCCATACATCGTTTTTATGGTTCCCTCGAAAACCATTTATACGAGTATGCCCATAAGATTTCTTGACCCCCCAAGGTTCTTTTAACTTTTTCATTCGTCTCGACCTTACCACATCGGACATAACTGTGCTCATTATAAGAAGCTCATGGTATCATGTGTTCACTACTTACTTGGCCAGAGTAAGCGATCAACACATGGTACACATGACCTTATTATAATTACCACATCACGTCCCATGTAAGTAATCTCTCGATTTATTTGATTTTTATGATTTCATTTGGTAAAACTTTATTTAATTGTCAATTAACAATTATTAGTTTTACCTATTTTATCTTTGAACATATACAATGTTCCGTTTTATAACCATTTATACAATCACATTCGTTGATGTGATCATTACTTTTCTCAATTGGATCTTTATTGAGAATACTTACTTGGATGATTACTTTCGTCCAAGTTTATATTTAAACTAAATGCAGTTATTGTCTTATTATTCACGACTGTGAATAATACGTATCTCTACTGAATTTCTCTTGGAAACGTCATACTGGATAGGTAACCTATACATGTTTTCCAAGTTTCATATTCTATATGCAACTTTCATTCTGTCACACCCCAACCGATGGCGGAAACATCAGGGCATGGCAATGAGCGAAACAGATTGTCCAGAAGTTTCCATAACAATTATCATTACCAATCAATTTAAAGTAACATGTCCCATACCATGTCTCAAAAGGTAAACAAATTATTACAGACAAAAATCTACGCAAATAGTTCTGTTTCGACAACTCAGATTTTTCAAATAGAGCAATTGTTTATCTGCTTCTAGAGACTCTTGATTTAATTTGTACAGACAACTATTTGTTGGCCTCTAGAGCCTTATTCTAGCCTCGATTTCCTAGCAGATGTGCATCCCAAGCACCTGTCACATACGTTAAAATAAAGTCAATACATATAATGTAAAGGTGAGCATACAAGTTTGATAATAGCATATAGAGTTCGAAATTCATTTATGCATAACCAGCATGTACACATAGTGAAATGAGGCATGTTAGTTATCGACATAGATCCATCGATACCAATGACAGCGGGTTGACTGCCAGAGGCAGTTCGCAATACATGATTACCACCGTAATCCATGCAAGTAATTGTCCTTAACAACCCCTGCGAACAGGTGCAGAGTCCAAACCATAGTACTATCGTTGCTAAGGTAGGTAGACAGCATTCCATGTGTAAACATAACAAACAAGCATTCATAAGCCACGTATAACATGCATTAACGGTTAGCGTTCAAATAGTATTGAGTAGTGTGTTTATTGTGATTTGAATATTCGTAACGTATGTAACACCCAAAAGTGCGTAAAGCAAAAAGGGATCGAGAATACTCACGGCAATGATAGATTGAAGGGAGCGCTAGAGAGTAAGGTTAGCCTGAATAGATTGATAGCATAACGATAAGCGACGCGTAAAACGATGCAAAGTGTAAGTGGCTCGGACAGCAGTTCGGTCGGATGGTAATCTGATCGGACAACCAGTTCGTGCGGATGACAATCCGTTCGGATGGTTATTCGGTCAGACGGTAGTCCGGTCGGATGACTATTCGAGTGGATTGTTTCTTTCTATGAGAGGGATGTGTTTGTGAATGATGGCTTGAACTTTGAAGTTTTCGTTGTAGCATTTTGAAAACATTGAAGTATCTCCACCTTTCAAGTTGGTCGATCGGACGACCAATCGTGCGGAAGACAATCCGCTCGGATGGTTATCCGGTCGGACGGCGACTCGAGTGGCGAGGTTACTTAGTGAGAACAAATCCACAGCAGGTTGTCACTCGATCAGACAGCAGTCCGGTCGGGTGGCATCCTTAGTGCATTGAACATGTTGAAAATTATTCGAGTGTTAAAGTCCAAGTATCTCATGATCCGAAGAGTAATCCGGTCGGATGGTAGTCCGATCGGATAGCAATTCGTTCAATACCCAAACTTCAGCTAAAGTTGGTTAAGTACGGGACCCAAGGTGCAAGTCGCTCGGATGACCTAGTCGCCCGGATGGCTTATCCGTTCGGACAGTAGTCCGGTCGGATAGCACTCCGTGCTGGTCGTTCCGTTCGTCTTTCACTTGGCCGTTTTGGTTGTTTGTTGCCTTTATCGAGACGTTTTGACAACGTGCTAACCAACAGAACCCCATCTTGACCCAAGTGACCCGATCAAACAGGAATCACCCTAGTTCGACCAGTTAACCGGTTCAAGACGGTTGTTCTTGGTTAACCCGAAATCGGTGGTCTCGTGAGTAGAATCCAGATCTTGAGCTAGCACAACACTAAGAATAAGTAGAAGACTAGAACATGGTCCGATTCTATCGGTTTTTGAGTGCATTGAGTGTAAAAGAGTTGAAAGAAAGTTAGAAACCATCTTTCAATCCTTTTTTCACCATGAGTGTGTTTAGATCTATGCAAGATCTTTGTGTGTTTGTGTGGAAATTGATTAGATCTAAGTTGTTCTTGGTGGATTGAAGTCAAAACATGAAGTTCGTAAGACACCATGATGACGTCATCCTAGAACACCTCAAATCTAGTGATTTCATGGTTAAAAGTTAAGATTCAAAAGATAGAAAGGTGTAGGAGTGCATGTAGATCAAGGAAGTACAAGATTTAGGATGAGATCTTACCGGAATCGGGAGAAATCGAAGAAAAGGTGAGGAGCACGAGCTGTTCGGACAGAGAGTTTCCAAAAGTAGAAAGAATGAAAGTGACAGGGGTATTTATAGAGTTCCAAAAGAGGAAAGTGTTGGTCGGTAGGATGGCATCTCGCCCGGATGACAGTCCGGTCGGATGTCATCTCGGTCTGATGGCAGCCTGATACCAGATCAAGTGGCAGCCCGGTCGAATGGCAATCAGGCCGGATGGCACTTGGTTCGGGTGTTTGGCGTGACGATTTCTGGTGTTTCGATTTCGATTGCGAGCGATGCGAGAGAGTTTCCTATTCAAATTACTTTTAATCCCAACTACTCATATCTCGCGCTATCTCTTCTCCACTAATTATCATAGTTCGATTTCGATTGAGTTCGATTGCGTTTCGAGTTTGATTGCGTTTTCGATTGATTACCACAACATAACATAAATAACCATGCACAAGTAACACATAAGGCACACTCACACGTAATACAATAACCAAAATTCGTAATTCGAGTTGCGAGTGCGAGTGCGATTGCGATAGCGATTAGATTGAATTGATTAGCGTTTTATCGCATTGTTACTTCCTATAGTTCACAGTCGTTAGTCGATTAAATAGCAAAAACATACGTCGATTATTGTAATTATTGACACTTACTCCACATAATACAACTAAAATAAACAAATAAAAGAAATTCACTACAAGTCAAGTCGTGCGAAAACGGTCGTTGACTTTGACCTTGACTTTGACTTTGACTTTGAAAACACGGGGTGTTACAGCCTCCCTTTGTTTAGGGGATTTCGTCCCGAAATTAGGCCGAAGCCGTAACGAACAACTGCGGGTACTTCGCCTTCATGTCGCTTTCGAGTTCCCAAGTGAACTCTGCGCCTCGTTTGCCTTCCCATCGGACTTTCACAATAGGAATGCGCGAGCGTCTGAGTTGCTTGGTTTAGCGATCCATGATTTCGACAGGCTTCTCCACGAAGTGTAGTGTTTCGTTTACTTGGAGGTCGTCAAGAGGTACAATTAAATCATGCTCAGCCAGGCACTTTTGGTGGTTTGACACATGGAAAGTCGGGTGGACGTTACTAAGTTCCTCCGTTAGTTCAAGTCTGTAGGCGACTTTTCCAATCCTTTCCAGAATCTTAAAAGGTCCAACATATCGAGGCGCTAGTTTCCCTTTCTTGCCGAATCTGACCACACCCTTCCAAGGTGATACCTTTAGGAGTACATAGTCGCCAACGTCAAATTCAAGGGGCTTGCGTCGTCTATCGGCGTAACTTTTCTGTCGACTTCGAGCTTTCAACAAGTTGTCTCGAATTTGGAGGACTTTGTCAGTCGTTTCTTGCAATAGCTCAGGACCGGTTAATTGCGAGTGACCGATCTTGTGCCACACAATAGGCGATCGACATTTTCTTCCGTATAAAGCCTCGAATGGTGCCATTTGAATGCTGGAATGATAACTGTTGTTATACGAGAATTCGACTAACGACAGGTATGTATCCCAATTACCAACGAAGTCTATGACACACGAACGGAGCATGTCCTCAAGAGTACGAATCGTTCTTTCAGTCTGACCGTCGGTTTGAGGGTGGAATGCGGTACTTAGATTAAGCGATGTACCGAGAGCCGTTTGAAATGTTTCCCACAGTTGTGAGGTAAACCGAGCATCACGATCAGAGATGATGTCGCGAGGCGTCCCATGATTACAAATGATCTCATCGGTGTAGATTCGGGCTAATAGTTCTACCTTGTAGTCTTCCCGTATTGGCAAGAAGTGAGCTGATTTGGTCAAACGGTCAACAACAACCCAAATGCTGTCGTGACCTGATGACGTGTGCGGAAGCTTTGTTATGAAATCCATAGCTATACTCTCCCACTTCACATAGGGATCGGCAGTTGTTCGAGTAAGCCAGAGGGTCTTTGGTGTTCGGCCTTAACCCTTGCACAAGTCAGGCATTTTCCAACGTAGAGAGCAATATCCCTTTTCATGCCCGGCCACCAGTACTTGTAGCGAAGATCCTGGTACATTTTATCGGCACCGGGATGAATAGAATACCGGGATTTTGGGCTTCGTCCATCAGAATCTGTCACAAATCGGTCCATTTGGGGATCCAAATTCGGTCCAGAAAGTGGAATATCCCATTCGACTTATTCACAAGCTGGGCTCCATCGTGGTAGATTATTTCCTTCTTCAGAGTGCGTTCATTAAAACATGCATGCTGGGCTTCACGGATGAGGGTTTCGAGATCATATTGGGCTTGGACGTTATGAGTGCTAAGCAGATAGCTCCGTCTACTGAGTGCGCCGGCAACAACATTTGCTTTGCCTAGGTGATAACGAATCTCACAATCGTAATCATTGAGAAGTTCTACCCATCGGCATTGATGCATATTAAGTTCCTTCTGATTAAAGATATGTTGTAGGCTCCTATGATCGGTGAAGATCGTACACTTTGTACCATACAGGTAGTGTCGCCAAATCTTTAACGCAAAAACAACTGCGCCTAGCTCGAGATCATGGGTTGTATAGTTCTTCTTGTGGATTTTGAGCTGACGAGATGCGTAAGCTATAACCTGGTCCCGCTGCATAAGAACACAACCAAGACCAAGGTTGGAAGCGTCACAATAGACAATGAAATCGTCGTTTCCGTCGGGCAATGTGAGAACAGGAGCATTGCAAAGCATGTGCTTGAGGGTTTGGAAAGCAGACTCTTGTTTAGTTCCCCAAACAAAAGGCTTGTCTTTATGTGTGAGAGCGGTAAGCGGTACAGCGATCTTTGAGAATCCTTCGATAAATCGTCGATAATAGCCCGCTAGTCCGAGAAAAGAACGAACTTCAGACGGATTCTTAGGTGTAATCCAACTCTTAACTGCTTCAATCTTCCCTGGATCAACATGAATACCCTGACTATTGACAATATGACCCAGAAACTGAACTTCTTCCAGCCAAAATTCACACTTGGAGAACTTGGCATAGAGTTGGTTCCCCTGGAGTAGCTCGAGTACCAAACGTAGATGTTGCGCGTGTTCGGCTTTCGATTTGGAATAGATCAGGACATCGTTGATGAATACGATGACGAAACGGTCGAGATATGGTTTACACACGTGATTCATCAGATCCATGAAAACCGCGGGTGCGTTGGTTAAACCAAAGGGCATAACAACGAATTCGTAATGGCCGTAACGAGTGCGAAACACGGTTTTGGGTATATCCTCTTCTTAAATGCGTAGTTGGTGATAGCCTGAGCGTAAATCGATCTTCGAGAAACACGTAGCACCTTGTAGCTGGTCAAACAAGTCGTCAATGCGAGGTAGGGGATAGCGGTTCTTGATAGTTAACTTATTCAATTCCCGATAGTCGATACACATCCTGAACGACCCATCCTTCTTTTTGACGAAAAGGACTGGCGCACCCCAAGGAGTGGTGCTCGGGCGAATGAAGCCTTTCTCAAGTAATTCCTGGAGTTGGTTCGAGAGTTCACGCATTTCGGACGGTGCGAGTCGGTAAGGAGCTTTGGTAATAGGGTTGGCTCCAGGAATGAGGTCGATACGAAAGTCGATATCACGACTTGGTGGTAGTCCGGGGAGATCGTCAGGGAAAACGTTGGGAAATTCGCCTACAACAGGTACCTGGTTTACCGTCTTTTCTTTCTTTTCCTTCTCCGCTACTACAATATTAGCCAAGAAAGCTCTGTATTCCTTGCGGAGATACTTGCTAGCTTGGACACATGACATGAGTTTGAGACCCTTCGAAGCAGTTTCACCATAAACACACAATATATCACCATTCGTGAGCGAAAATCGAAACATCTTATCGAAGCACACAACTTCAGCATGGTTTTCGCGAAAAAAGTCCATGCCTATTATGACATCAAAACTTCCGAGTTGCATCGGAATAAGGTCGATTGGGAAGATGTGATTGTTGAGCTCAAGAGTACAATCACGGAGAACAGAATTAACGGCGACAGTTCTTCCGGTAGCGACTTCAACATCGAACGTCGAGGAGAGTTGGGAGCGCTTACGACTAAGGAGCTTCTCGAATTCGAACGACACAACGCAATTATCGGCTCCAGTATCAAATAAACACGAAGCATAAATACCATTCACAAGGAACATACCGTTGACCACGTTGTTGTCGGCTTGGGCTTGGCGCACGTTGATGCTGAAGGTTCGTGCACGTGCTGCTTGTTGTTGTTGCTGCTGGTGTTGCTGCTGCTGGGGCTCTTGCTTCACAACCCTGTCTGGACACATGTTGGTGAAATGGTTAGGATCGTCACATGCGAAGCAGGCTCTGGCATTGACCGCGGGTTCCGGAGGAGCTTGTTGACCCTGAGGGGCCGTGAGTAGAGCTTGATGAGTAGGAGCTGGTCGAGCACGGAAGTTGGTAGTGAAATGGCCGTACATATTGCAATGAGCATAAAAACGGCATGCGATGGCAGTCGGGTGATGGTAGGTGCAAGTAGGGCAAAGCGGGTGTGGCCCAGTGTATGCATGCTTAGCAGGCGGTGCATTAGCCACAGGCGCCGCTACTTGATGTTGTTGGGCTGGTACAACTTGTATCGGTGCAGCAGTGATCGCACAGTTCTTGTTGCTAGAGCTGTTCTTTCTCTTGTTCTTCCTCTTGTTGCTCGACGCGGTGGTGGTTTCAGCAGTTGGTGCGGCGGTGGTAGCTTGATGCAGGTGCTTTGAAGTTTTATCCCAGACACCAGCCTTGACCCGCTTGTCATTGATTTCAGCGGCCAGTAGGTAAGTCTCTTCGATCGTCTTAGTCTTAGCCGCTTGCACGAAATCAGCAACACAGTCAGGTAGGGCTCGGATATACTTCTTGATTGCCATATCCGGAGTCTTGACTTGGTCAGGGCGGATGATACTGAGATGTTTGAAGCGAGCAGTGAGAGCAGCATTTTCACCTTCCTTCTGCTTTATGTGCCAGAATTCATCTTCTAACTTTTAGCGCTCATGAGGAGGGCAAAATTCTTCCAGCATGACCTCCTTGAGTTCGTCCCACGACAGACCGTAGGCTGCATCGTTCCCTCGTTTGTTTCTCTTGGCCGTCCACCAGTCTAGTGCGTGGGACTGGAAGACGCCGGTAGCATTTAGAGTGCGGAGGTCGTCTAGGCAGCCGCTCTGTCGTAGAGTGACCTCAATGGAATCAAACCAATGGAACAATGCTGTAGGGCCTTCCTCGCCAGTGAATTCCTTTGGCCCACAAGACTTGAACTGCTTGAAATTGAAGGCAGCTTTAGGGGTAGCTTTAGGAATTTTGGTTCTCGACTCCTCAGATGATTTGCTGATGTTCTCGTGGACATCACTCATGGCTTTTGCTACTTGTTTAGCGATGATAGCAGCAAGACGTTTGTCTCTCTTTTCTTGACGAGAAAGTGGTGTGTGACGGGATGATGGTCCAGTTGACATTGTCTGCAACAGACATCGTCATAGGTCTCAGACACATCATAATCGAACCTCACCTCACACGTCTAACACTTACTAAAGCTTAGGGACACGCAATGTAACATGTATCTCACAAACATATAAACACATAATCACAAATTCACATAGAGACATATAAGCACATAAGCACGTAAGCACGTAGAGCACAGAATCCACCAAAGCACATAATCATTTAATTGCAAGAGGCAGTCAGAATATAGAAACCTATCATTCAAAGTTCGCGAGCATTCGAATACAGCGATTGCGTTTTAGTATCTCGAATAGCGTAGTATTAGCGTATATCATAGCATAAGGTCGTCCACAATTTAGCGATTTGTTGGCGATGGGTAGTGTGTTGGGTGAGTAGCGGAAGCAAAAAGGCGTTAGATTGAAACCAGTGATATCTCAAAACGCTAACAAATAAACATGAAACACACAAAACACATAAAGTCAATGAATTATCAGAGTCAGTTGTTGCAGGCTCAGAATCGAAACACATAAAAATCGAGAAATAGATCGTCTGCGGCTATTAGACTTCGACTACCCAAAGTGATTCGACTATTCACAAGGACTTGTTGTGCGCATTTGACCTTCAGGGCAGTGCCTTTGCCTCGATTCTTGGGCATTAGGCACGCATCCCGTTAGTCATATCGTGACTTCAGGTCGTTGGAGTCCGTCGAGACTTTGGTGAGAGTTTTGAAAAAAAAGCGGAACAAGTCGTCAAGGTTAGGGTTTCACCCCTGGCTTAACAACTTTGTCCATGTTGTGATAAAATAGAGGAGATTATTCATCAAAATGTGGATTTCACTCCTGATTTGGCATAATTCTCCTCGTTTGTAAATAAAATGCGGGTTGATCAAGCAAATTTTAGTCAAGAGTTTGCGGTTTTCACACCTAATCCTGACTTAATCGCTTATTCATAATTGAAAATTCGAGTGCAGTGATAGTGTAGCATAAGCGAGAATAGCGAGAAATAGTGGTAAACTTATACATAATCTCTAACGGATATGCACAAGTGGGTCTGTGGTTCCTAACTATAGACTAGGTCTCTAAGACATCAACCCGGACTAGGTCGTGTCTTGCCTAATTCCCTATAGTTATGGCTCTGATACCAATCTGTAACACCCCAACCGATGGCGGAAACATCGGGGCATGGCACTGAGCGAAACAGATTGTCCAGAAGTTTCCATAACAATTATCATTACCAATCAATTTAAAGTAACATGTCCCATACCATGTCTCAAAAGGTAAACAAATTATTACAGACAAAAATCTAGGAAAATAGTTCTGTTCCGACAACTCAGATTTTTCAAATAGAGCAATTGTTTATCTGCTTCTAGAGACTCTTGATTTAATTTGTACAGACAACTATTTGTTGGCCTCTAGAGCCTTATTCTAGCGTCGATTTCCTAGCAGATGTGCATCCTAAGCACATGTCACATACGTTAAAATAAAGTCAATACATATAATGTAAAGGTAAGCATACAAGTTTGATAATAGCATATAGGGTTCGAAATTCGTTTACGCATAACCAGCACATACACATAGTGAAATGAGGCATGTTAGTTATCGACATAGATCCATCGATACCAATGACTGCTGGTTGACTGTCTGAGACAGTTCGCAATACATGATTACCACCGTAATCCATGCAAGTAATTGTCCTTAATAACCCCTGCGAACAGGTGCTGGGTCCAAACTATAGTACTATCGTTGCTAAGGCAGGTAGACGACATTCCATGTGTAAGCATAACAAACAAGCATTCATAAGCCACGTATAACATACATTAACGGTTAGCGTTCAAATAGTATTGAGTAGTGTGTTTATTGTGATTTGAATATTCGTAACGTATGTAACACCTAAAAGTGCGTAAAGCAAAAAGGGATCGAGTATACTCACGGTGATGATGGATTGAAGGGAGCGCTAGAGAGTAAGGTTAGCCTGAATAGATTGATAGCATAACGATAAGCGACACGTAAAACGATGCAAAGTGTAAGTGGCTCGAACAGCAGTTCGGTCGGATGACAATCCGTTCGGATGGTTATTCGGTCGGACGGTAGTCCGGTCGGATGACTATTCGAGTGGATTGTTTCTTTCTATGAGAGGGATGTGTTTGTGTATGATGGCTTGAACTTTGAAGTTTTCGTTGTAGCATTTTGAAAACATTGAAGTATCTCCACCTTTCAAGTCGGTCGATCGGACGACCAGTCGTGCGGATGACAATCCGCTCGGACGACGACTCGAGTGGCGAGGTTACTTAGTGAGAACAAATCCACAGCAGGTTGTCACTCGATCAGACAGCAGTCCGGTTGGGTGGCATCCTTAGTGCATTGAACATGTTGAAAATTGTTCGAGTGTTAAAGTCCAAGTATCTCATGATCCGAAGAGTAATCCGGTCGGATGGTAGTCTAATCGGATAGCAATTCTTTCAATACCCAAACTTCAGCTAAAGTTAGTTAAGTACGGGACCCAAGGTGCAAGTCGCTCGGATGACCTAGTCGCCCGGATGGCTTATCCGTTCGGACAGTAGTCCGATCATATAGCACTCCGTGCTGGTCGTTCCGTTCGTCTTTCACTTGGCCGTTTTGGTTGTTTGTTGCCTTTATCGAGACGTTTTGACAACGTGCTAACCAACAGAACCCAATCTTGACCCAAGTGACCCGATCAAACAGGAATCACCCTAGTTCGACCAGTTAACCGGTTCAAGACAGTTGTTCTTGGTTAACCCGAAATCGGTGGTCTCGTGAGTAGAATCCAGATCTTGAGCTAGCACAACACTAAGAATAAGTAGAAGACTAGAACAAGGTCCGATTCTATCGGTTTTTGAGTGCATTGAGTGTAAAAGAGTTGAAAGAAAGTTAGAAACCATCTTTCAATCCTTTTTTCACCATGAGTGTGTTTAGATCTATGCAAGATCTTTGTGTGTTTGTGTGGAAATCGATTAGATCTAAGTTGTTCTTGGTGGATTGAAGTCAAAACATGAAGTTCGTAAGACACCATGATGACGTCATCCTAGAACACCTTAAATCTAGTGATTTCACGGTTAAAAGTTAAGATTCAAAAGATAGAAAGGTGTAGGAGTGCATGTAGATCAAGGAAGTACAAGATTTAGGACGAGATCTTACAGGAATCGGGAGAAATCGAAGAAAAGGTGAGGAGCACGAGCTGTTCGGACAGAGAGTTTCCAAAAGTAGAAAGAATGAAAGTGACAGGAGTATTTATAGAGTTCCAAAAGAGGAAAGTGTTGGTCGGTCGAATGGCATCTCGCCCGGATGACAGTCCGGTCGGATGTCATCTCGGTCAGATGGCAGCTTGATACCAGATCAAGTGGCAGCCCGGTCGGATGGCAATCCGGCCGGATGGCACTTTGATCGGGTGTTCGGCGCGACGATTTCTGCTGTTTCAATTTCGATTGCGAGCGATGCGAATGCGAGAGAGTTTCCTAGTCAAATTACTTTTAAGTCCAACTACTCATATCTCACGCTATCTCTTCTCCACTAATTATCATAGTTTGATTTCGATTGAGTTCGATTGCGTTTCGAGTTCGATTGATTACCACAACATAACATAAATAACTATGCACAAGTAACACATAAGGCACACACATACATAAGACAATAACCAAAATGCGTAATTCGAGTTGTGAGTGCGATTGCGATAGCGATTAGATTGAATTGATTAGCGTTTTATCGCATTGTTACTTCCTATAGTTCACAGTCGTAAGTCGATTAAAAAGCGAAAACATACGTCGATTATTGTAATTATTGACATTTACTCCACATAATACAACTAAAATAAACACATAAAAGAAATTCTCTACAAGTCAAGTCACGCGAAAACGGTCGTTGACTTTGACTTTGACTTCGAAAACACGGGGTGTTACACATTCACTATGTGTTTGTTGCATATTTCTGTTTTTACTATAAGTTTAAGACGTGTACCTTGTATATACTCGCCCTGATAAACTTTCCTTGTTGTTCGATCTCTCGTTCGAGATCATTTCTTGATTTCCTGTCTTTAGCGTGTATGACTTACTTGTTATACTTCAGACTATTTCTTTATCGTATCAACAATTCTTTAAACTCTCGTCATCTTCCAATGCAAGGTTCCTTCAACTTAAACGTTTACAAATATTAGTACCGTTGATCTTTATAAGCGTCCGTATTACAATACAAGGCTTTCTATGACACGTGTTAACACACGTAATTCGTTTAACTATATTGGTATTTTATTGCTTTCTTTGGGGTAACGTGTTTTACACGATAACCCTATGTGTTGTTTTCAACACTTTACATGTTAGACCGTAATGTACAGAATAACTTCCCGGATTTTGCGATCAAGTCTCGAACCGAATACTTTACTCTTTAACCTTGAGCTCTGATTACCAACTTGTAAGACCCTTACTTGATTTATACAATTTTCATATAGATTTCGACTATTTTAGTGTATTTACAATTTCACATACACTTGGAATTCCGAGTTTGTTAAAACAGTTTAACATAACATACATAAATTCTTCGTTTAAAAGTGACGACAAAATGTAACGCGGAAGCTTATTTCTTTATGTGTTTGGTTCCTCGTTGAGCTTGATCGTCCTCAGGTACTTTACATAATACCTACATTTCATAACACACGAAATGAGTTAGTCATTCGGTGTTAATGTAACAACTCTTGCCAAAATTATTATTTCTTATTTTAATAGTGCACATTAGGAAACCCTAATTGAGACCCCCAAGTAGTATAGCACGACCCATAATTTTTAAAACGATCAAAACTAGGATCAGGGCCCCCTAAAACTGGAGGGGGGTATCCCCTAATTGATAATTATCTCTAAAAATGAGGATAATCTCAAAAATTTCATTCAAACTGACTCAACAAAGCTAAGCAGGACACCAGGCACCCCTAGCCTAGGTGTGTCTCTGTCGCGACACGCGCCAGGGTCTAAGGGACCTGGCGCGACACGCGGGGGAGGTCCAAATTCAGTATATAATGCTGGGGATTGGCACTTGCATGGCTGTTCTGTTTCGACGTAAAAATTCACAACACACGTTACGTTATACACTGTTTCGTTCAAAAACACTTAAATCATGAACCTCTGCTGCGACAACAGGGTAATAACTCGATCACTGCTACGATATAATGTCCGATCGATTGAAACCGATCCGATGGATGTTTAAGTGCTGCCCGAATCTGTGCTATACTTTGTCATTCATCGTAAGGGTTTTGATTTCGTGAGTTTATCGTAAATGTTGTATTAAGTTACTGACCTAGTTTCGTGTGCATTGTTATTTTACTAGGTCATCAAGCTTAATCAGTAGGCCAAACACGGTCCAACTAAACCTGCAATGTGAGTCATTCTGTTTTTATCAAAGTTGTTTTGTAAAACCTTAAATGTTTTCCAGTTATACTTTGTAGTGATTAAGTCTTTGCTAATCTTTAATTACGAGCAGTATGTGGGGGTTTTGTGCACATTACTACTAATGATTTATCACTTAGGTGGGCGAGCCTAATTTGTGATATGTCCACAGTCAAAGATTCGGTCGAGTGACAGCTGAACCAGTTAATTATAAGATAGGGGCAAATATAAAAACCTTTAATGTTGTAAATTATAACGTGTCATTTTGTGCAAATTGAATGACTCGCCAGTATTTCCCCCCTGATAAAATCTTTTTAAACATGTTTCAGGTGATTTACTGTGAACAAGGAAAAGTGTCGTGTAGCACTACCAGCTTGGATAAAGTGGCCAGTAAATAAATAAACATGTTTTTGTAAACAGGGAATTTCCTAATAAAACTCCTTGATTGTAAACTACGGGGTTTGTCCCAAAATGTGAAATAAAATAATCAGGCATTTTCTATTAAACGATCCTGTTAATAATTCCGCCGCCAAATTAAACACCTAAAATAAAATACCACTGGTTTTCTGTCTCGCGGCAATCGAACCAGGAAACTGGGTCGGGGGCCGTGACAGTTAAAACATGTCCGAACAAGTTCATGAGTCCAAACACTCAAAAAATATCTGTTATGAGCGTTTAAAACTTGTTTATACAAGTACCAAAGACCAAACTGATCAACAGCTACGATTTGCCGCAAATATGACCCGTCACGTGCCGTGCCGTGACGTGACGGGATGTAGAGTCACTGTTGCATGACACGACAACCGTCGCGGGCCACGACACCGTTTTGTGTTATCCGTCGCGTAGCGCGAGGGTGCCATTTCGACAGAATGTTTTGGTGTAGGTGCTGCATATTACCAGCAAACCAAATTTCGACTAAAATGATCATAACTCGATCATTTTTTATCCCTTTTTCGTCACGTTTCTTCCTACGTGATCATAATTCGATTCTCCATCACATGGAGTTAAAATCCGACATCCAGATTAACAAAATTTGAGACTTTTAATCCTTCGGCTTAATATATATTTACCAAATTTTGACCCGTTCATGTTTTTATCAAACAAAATCCAAATTTCTCATGAAACTTATTTTATATCCGTTCCTATTATTCAAGGTTCAAACCACGGGTTTCTTACGTATTCTTAACCCGTTTTTGCTCATATGCTTATTTTGACCCGTTAAGGGTATTTAAGCACGAATCGCTTTCATTCGTTTCTGGCATTATCAAATAATCTTCCACCACGACTATAATTGTGGTGGATTTTAATGTGGTAACTATTTGTTCCAAATTTTATCCCTCGGATTACTATTTTACGATAAGACGCATTTTGAGGCATTTGACTCACAAGAATCATACCTTTCGCTTTTAGACTTGTCCTAAGTATTTACATGATCGAATGACTTATTTCTAAATAACCCATAAGGGTCGTTTGCTTGATTTGTCTGTCACACCCCTTTATGCGGCGGAAGCACGAGGTGTGATCATGAAAGGTTCTCATTGCATACGAAGAGTAAACATACTACATGCTCAAAAATAACTTCAAATATTACATTACTGAAAACATAGGTCAGGTGTTTACAACACGAGATAACATATTGTTTTAAAAGTTACAACTTTATTTAACGATAAACATAGCGACATCCACGAGCATGAGTAAGACCACGCGCACATCCATCCTAGTTACCTGAAATACATGTGAGTTTTGGAAAAACGTCAACATAATGTTGGTGTGAATTCATGCAGTTTTTGTATTTCACGTTTGTATACTTTGTATGAAAACATAGTTTGTGTCATGTATAAATCAAGTTTTCATATATAAATCAAGTTTCATGTGTACACCACGTACTCATGTATATTTCAAGTTTTCTTGAGTACCCCACGTACTCAAGTATAATTTAAGTTTTCTTGAGTACCCCATGTACTCAAGTATAATTCAAGTTTTAGTATGGTATGAATTTTAAGTAAATAAAGTATTACTGTAAGTATCAGGATTTGTTAATGGGTTGCAAGGCCATTAACATGTGACATGACATAGGAAGTCACCAAACCTTAGGCATTTTTCTAGTTGGCATATTCTGAGACACAAAAGCACTACTCGATACTCGCCCTCACCGAGAGTGTGGCTGCCCGGCACCCGTTAGATCTAACCTTTTGTTCTGCGGTCTAGGTATATAGTTGATTAATGGTGCTTATGTACCCTATTCGTGACACGATTTCTCGTATCATTTCTCATATCACATCATACTTGGTTCTCGTCCTCACCAAGTGTGTTTCTTATATTCTTATATCTCATCACACTTAGTACTCGTCCTCACTAAGTGTGCTTCTTGTTATCATACCATTTGTAAACATTGTACATGTATTTCACCCCCGAAGTTATAAAACTGAAAACAGTTAAGAGAAAAGGGGGAGCATGAACTCACAACTTTGCGTTCCCGTGCGACGTAAACTTCACCGGATTTGCTTAATTAACGTCGTGACCTATACGCGTTTTCTTAACGTTAGTCACT
This sequence comes from Helianthus tuberosus, assembly GCA_030545235.1. Classification (NCBI taxonomy): domain Eukaryota; kingdom Viridiplantae; phylum Streptophyta; class Magnoliopsida; order Asterales; family Asteraceae; genus Helianthus; species Helianthus tuberosus. The sequence continues at coordinate 59,721 of JARYGA010052703.1, read as the reverse complement.
AGACTTGCGTCGCACAAGTACAGTCACTCTCTTTTGTATTTGTATTGTTGTGTAAAAAAATATTTTATATTTTTAACTACGTTTCTTACTTATATTATTTTCTCAAAATATTAATATAAGTATCTCGTGTTTTGCACTTTGCACCCGAATTATGTATCTTGTATGTTGTATGTGTATTTTTGTGTTTATACTTCTCATGAGTATTTAGTGTATTTTTAAGTTCTAATACACTAGCACGTATAACACATACTATATACACTTAGCACAAAAGTTGGTGATCAAATAATATATATATTTTTCTCAAAAATATATACATACTTAATATCCATTTTTATTCTTGAAGAAATCCTCATTTCTTATCACCAAAAATTAGGGAAACCTTGGTAATATTTTTAAATACATTTTTAGGGAATAAGTTTCTCAAAAACTTATATTTTTTTCTAAGAGTCAAAATTTATGAAAATTTTGACAGAGTTTCCCCTAAAAATGGAGGTTTCCCATGTTTTCAAAACATGTGTTTATTTTCTTTTAAATCAATAACAATCTCAACAACACAAACTTTATTTATCAAACTTGTCAAGACAAGCATATATCACAACTTATGAACTTGAAAGTTTGTAAAAATATGTAGTAAGTTACTAACATATTTAGTGGGTCTTGTTATCTTAAAAAATAAGTTTAGTTTCTTAAAAACTTTATTTTTAAAGATCTTGAAGTTTCACAACTTCTAGTCATGATTTACCAAACATATTTCTTGTTAAATTTTTCTTGTGACACAAGTGTTTACACACTTGTTTATTCACTAAAATGCTTTTAGTTTATGTAAGGTCCGGGTTTTAACAAAACTAGCATTTCCGCTTGGTTCTTCCGAAAAACCACTTGTAGATCTTTAGATCTACATGTTTAGAGTCTTATTTTACAAGAAAAATTACTTTTACTCAAGTTCATGTTTCATGAGTGGAAGTGTTCATCATCTTTCACATCTCTAGCACTTACATACTACTAGTTCATGTTCTTGAACATGATCTAGTATGGTTAGATGATGACCCATCCCACTTCTAGCAACAAACAACATAAAATAATCACAATTATCCAAGATTTTCATGATTTACACCACTAGTTTCTTTTTATCCAACATTTTCATCTTACTTTCAAGACTTTAAGTTATGATCTTGTGTGTTCTTGATTTTTAACCGTTAAATCACTTATTAACCACTCTAAATAAGAACAAGATGATGTTTAGAGGCACTTACTACTAGCTCAAGGCTAGGGAAGAAACAAGACGTAAACAAGGTGGATAAAAGCACTAGAGAGAGGTCCTTCAAGATCCGTTGCTTGCAACCTTCCTAAATAGGCTCGAGACACCTTAGAATCACCTTGGAATGTATTGGAATGGATTGAAGATGAAGGTGTAGGGAGGGGGTGCTTGGGCCGTGAGCTAAGGGAGGGTGAAGGAGAAGGTGTGGTGTGTTGTTATGAATGAGAAATGACTCACAAGACTTACTTATAATCCATGTCTTGGGTTTTTCCATTGGTTTTTATGTTCAATACAAGGGAACAAGGTCTATTAAATTAACAAAAGAAATAACAAGGTGGATCCCTTGTCTATAATCGGTCATGGGGGGAAGGGGGCATCTAGTTGCATTTCAATTCCAAGTTACCCAATCTAGTTACATGATAAGTGTTAATTTTAGTGTTAAGTGTGTTTAGTAATATATAGTGTGTTAGGGTGTTCGGGAACCCTAACTAGCTTAGAAAAATAAAAACAATGCTTCTAGCATTATTTTGGTGTTCCGGGTATTCTCCGGTTGTTCGGTTAGATACCGATTCGTTAAAGTGCTAAATCACACTTTTTAGTGTCGTTTAAGTACCTTTTTGTATCCTTTCAGTTCCCAACACTTAGGGAAGTATTCTGGATGATAAAACAACATTTCTGCATGGTATTTATATGTCTAAATGCTGATTTGAGCTGAATTATATAAAATTCTGTACTTAAAGTGCGTTTCGGGTGCTTTTTAGTGCGTATTTTTGCTTCCGAAATGACTATATATTAAACCCTTGTATGTACTCTTGGGTTTTAACGTATTCTTGTCATTGGACCTACACCTAGGCTCCAATTTTATTGTCTTACTGCTTTCTGCAGTTCTGTTGACACAGAGTGTCTTACCGGTGAGTTTACTAGTATTTCTGACGCAACGCTCTCGTTTATGCATAAAGCAATATTTTGTAGTATACAACGTGCATGAATTCACTTGTTTAGCATGTGTTCAGACATTGCTGACAATTAAGCACATAATTGCAGTCATTAAACAATAATTAAAGTGTACGGAAATTACCGGTTTGGTGCCAGTTGTCACAGTCTCCCCCCGTTAAAAGAATTTCGTCCCGAAATTCAGGCTGAACTAACTCTCGCAGGAGTCTTCTTGAATAGGTGGGGATACTTCTCTTTGAACTGGTCTTCACGTTCCCATGTGTACTCAGGTCCGTGCTTAGAGCTCCAACGTACTTTGACAAGTTTAACAGTGCTCCTCCTGGTCTTGTTGACTTTCCAGTCGGTAACCTCAACGGGTTGTTCTGTAAATCGAAGGGCGTCATCAATATGTACTTCATCCACCGGGATGATCACGTCTTCTTGTGTTGGACTCTTCTTGAGGTTGGATACATGAAACGTATCATGTACTCCATTAAGTTCTTCCGGTAATTCCAACTTATATGCCATGGTACCAATTCTTTCCAATATTCTGAATGGTCCGATGTATCGTGGATTCAGCTTTCCACGCTTTCCAAATCTGACTACGCCCTTCCAAGGTGAGACCTTTAACAACACTTTGTCTCCCACCTCGAATTCTACTGGTTTTCTTTTCAGATCAGCGTAGCTCTTTTGTCGATCTCGAGCTGCCTTAATACGCTCTCGGATTTGCGCAATCTTGTCAGTTGTCTCTTGTACAAGTTCAGGACCAACCATACGTTTATCTCCAGCGTCTGCCCAACATAAGGGCGATCGGCACTTGCGGCCATACAGAGCTTCGAACGGCGCGGCCTTTATGCTTGTATGATAACTGTTATTGTAGGAGAACTCCACCAAGGGTAGGTGAGTGTCCCAGCTGCCGCCTAGATCCATGACACATGCGCGAAGCATATCTTCCAACGTTTGTATAGTCCGTTCGCTCTGGCCGTCTGTTTGTGGATGGAATGCCGTGCTTAGATCTAATTGAGATCCAAAGGCTTCCTGAAATGATTACCAGATTCTTGAGACAAAGCGTCCATCTCTGTCTGAAATAATTGAGATTGGCACTCCATGTCGTGCCACAATTTCTCTTAAGTATATCTCAGCAAGCTTTCCAGTGCTGTCTTTTTCTCGGATCGGTAGGAAGTGCACAGACTTCGTTAACCGATTGACTATCACCCATATCATATCATGCCCTCTAGGGGTCCTGCGTAATTTCGTTATAAAGTCCATCGATATTTGTTCCCATTTCCACACGGGTATCTCTGGTTGTTGTAGTAGGCCGGACGGTTTCTGATATTCAGCCTTAACCTTAGCACAGGTTTGGCATTTTCCAACATAAACAGCAACGTCGCTCTTGAGTCTCGGCCACCAATAATATTCTTTCAAGTCTTGATACATTTTGTCCGACCCTGGATGGATCGGGTATCTCGATTTATGCGCTTCATCAAGGATGACTTCTCGAATACCGCCATAGAGTGGAACCCAAATACGCTTTTTAAAGTATAAGGCTCCCTCTTCGTTTGGCACCATGTATTTCAGCATACCCCGAAGGTATTCAGCTTTATGGTTTTCTCCTTTAAGAGCTTCTTGTTGCGCATCACGAATGCGTGCAGTGAGGTTCGTTCGAATCGTCATTTCCAGTGCTCGAACCCTTAGGGTCTTAACCCTTTCTTTTCGACTTAGTGCGTCTGCTACAACGTTTGCCTTTCCAGGATGGTACTTAATCTCACAGTCATAGTCATTCAGCAGCTCGACCCATCGTCGTTGTCGCATGTTTAATTCTTTCTGATCAAATATGTGTTGTAGACTTTTGTGATCTGTGAAGATTGTACATCGTGTACCATATAAATAGTGTCGCCAGATCTTCAAGGCAAATACCACCACGCCGAGTTCCAAGTCGTGCGTGGTATATTCTTTTCATGTACCTTCAATTGTCTTGAAGCGTAAGCGATGACTTTTTGGCGTTGCATGAGCACGCAACCCAAGCCTTGTCGTGAGGCGTCGCAGTATACCACGAAGTCATCAGTGCCTTAGGGTAATGATAGTAGCGGTGCATCGCATAGCTTGTTTTTAAGTAACTGGAAGGCTTCTTCTTGTTTAACACCCCAGTCGTACTTCTTGCCTTTCTGAGTAAGGGTCGTTAGCGGTTGGGCTATCTTTGAGAAATTCTCGATGAATCGCTGATAGTAGCCCGCTAAGCCCAAAAATTGTCGAACTTCAGTTGGGGTCTTGGGAGCTTCCCAATTCTTTATGGCTTCTATCTTGGACGAGTCTACATGAATGCCCTTCTCATTCACAACGTGACCAAGAAATTGTACTTCGCGAATCCAGAACTCGCATTTCGAGAACTTCGCGTAAAGTTTCTCTTTCTTCAGTAGTTCCAAAATTGTTCTGAGGTGTTGCTCATGCTCTTCCTTCGTTCACGAGTAAATCAGGATATCATCGATAAATACAATCACGAATTTATCGAGATATGGTTTGCATACGCGGTTCATCAGATCCATAAAGACCGCTGGTGCATTCGTCAGCCCAAATGGCATCACAAGGAACTCGTAGTGTCCATAACGCGTTCGGAATGCGGTCTTTGGTATGCGTTCTTCTTGGATTCTTAGCTGATGGTATCCAGATCGAAGGTCGATCTTGGAATAGTAGCTTGATCCTTGTAATTGATCAAATAAGTCATCAATCCTCGGTAGTGGATACCGATTCTTGATCATGAGCTTGTTCAGTTCTCTGTAATTAATACACATCCGCAGTGTTCCATCCTTCTTCTTCACGAACAATACAGGAGCTCCCCAGGGCGAGAAGCTTGGCCTTATGAATCCTTTATCCAACAACTCCTGGAGTTGTGTAGATAACTCTTGCATTTCGGATGGCGCAAGTCGATAGGGAGCCTTGGCCACAGGAGCGGCTCCTGTAACCAAGTCTATATGAAATTCGACTTGTCGTTGCGGAGGTAGTCCTGGCAGATCTTCGGGAAAAACATCAGGGAATTCCTTCACCACAGGAATGTCTTCGAGTTTTGGCTCCACAGCCTTCTTGTCTATAACGTGTGCTAGGAAGGCGACACATCCTTTCCTTAAGCACTTCTGTGCCTTCATACAACTGATGATTCGTAGAGGCGCGTTTCATCTTTCTCCATGTACGATGAGAGTTTCATCATTTGCTAAAGGGATGCGAATGATTTTCTCATGACAAATAACCTCAGCTTTGTTCTTGGACAACCAGTCCATTCCGACTACTACATCGAAGCTACCCAATTGGATAGGTAGGAGGTCGATGCTAAATCTTCGTTCACCAAGTTCTAGTGAGCAGCCTCTAACAACTTCGCCCGGTTCAACAAGTTTACCATTGGCTAGTTCTATGGAATAAGGAATTTCTAATCTACTAGATTCTATTCCAAGCATGCGTTTAAATTCCACAGACATGAAGCTATAATCGGCGCCAGTGTCAAATAATATGGATGCAAAGTGATTGTTAATGAGAAACGTACCGGTGACCACATTAGGGTCCTCGCGTGCGTCCTTTGCTCCAATCACAAATGCTCGAGCCTGAGCATTGTTTCCCTTTGGGCAGTCCTTCATGAAATGATCATTGCTTCCACAAATGAAGCATCCTTGGTTCTGCCCTTTCCCGTTACCATTCTTGTTTCCAGCACCATTTCCATTCCGGTTATTTCCCTTTCCCCAACAGTCTTCTGTTTGATGACCCAATCTACCACATTTGTCGCACCTTAAAATGTGACAAGCTCCTTCATGATGAAACTTACATTTTTGGCATCTAGGCATGGTGCCTTGGTATCCTTTGGTTGCAAGGGTTTTTGCCTCCTGAGGCGGGTTAGCGTTACACTTCTTGTTGTTGAAACCTTTGTTGTTACGAGTTGCTTGATTCAGATTCGAATGCTTTCTTTTCTTGTCACCGGACGACTCAGCATGTGTCTCGGTCTTCTCTGTTGGGTTCAGTGATAACTTCTTCATACGAACACAATCTTCAGTCAGGCTGACAGCCAGAGTTACAGCCTTGGTGATCGTTTGTGGTTTGGCCGACGTCACCATGCCATGAAATTCTGGGGCCAGTCCCCAAATGTAGCGTTCAACGCGCATGAATTCGGGAGTCACCATGTAGGGAAGCACTCTGGACAGATCGTGGAACCTTCGAGTGTAACCATTAATATCAGCACCTTCCATGGTCAAGTGCCAGAACTCCGTTTCCAGTCTTTGGAGTTCAGCACGAGAGCAGTACTTCTCTCTCATTCTTTCTTTCAGTTCATCCCAAGTTAGGCCATAAGCGGCATCATCGCCCAAAGTTTGGGCTTGCAGGTTCCACCAAGTTAGAGCTTCATCGACAAATAACCCAGTAGCAAAGGTGACTTGTTGATTCGCGGTACACTTGCTCATGCGGATAGTAGCTTCAGTTTTCTCCGTCCAGCGTACAAAGGCTACTGCACCTCCTGTGCCATTGTAGTTCATCGGCTTGCAGTCAAGAAACTGCTTGAAAGTGCAGCGTTGTGCTGCGTTTCCTCCAGACGAATCTCCATGCCCATTACATCTAGCGTTGCTTGGGCCGCCACTGTCTTGAGTTCGGTTCGCCTCGTACTGGGCGATAGCAGCGGAGATCCTTTCTTCCAGTAGAGTGTTCAGCTCTTCAGCAGTTCTTGGCAGTGGGGGAGGAGGAGGTTGATCATCATTGCGAGCATTCACAGCCTTCCTGGGTGCCATGTTCTATCAGAACACAACACAGCAGGGTTAGACATTTGTTTGATATCGTCATACTAGACAGTAGTAGCATATATTCACAGGTATATACCACATAAGTGACATCAAACAATTATTACTCCAGCAGAGTACTTAGTAGGCTTGCACTGAGGGAATCTATACGTGACAAGACTTGCTGTGGTTTCTGTGCACTGAATTCCATAATTATGTATGCATCCATAATTACATAACTCCTTGCACAGTCCGCACAGTTTCGTTTCATCCGCGTATTTCTTCCTTCAGATAGGCCATTGCTTGCAGGTAAAGTCACGTATACTTGTGACATTCTACTTCTAGTATATGCTAATTATCACACATAATTGCAAGTAATTTCTCAGTTAAAGACAAGTGCTACTTCGGTGCACCCTAAGTCTCGTAGTGTCTTTTCTAGACTCATGTAGACAGTTTCAGGTATTAGATGTCGCGGGACATTTTATGCAATGAAAACTCTTTCAAAAATTGTTTTTGTGAAAGGATCCTAGAGATTGTAGACTAGACTCGAGAAGGAATCCTGGTTCACTACAATCGCAGCTCTGATACCAATCTGTCACACCCCTTTCTGCGGCGGAAGCACGAGGTGTGATCATGAAAGGTTCTCATTGCATACGAAGAGTAAACATACTACATGCTCAAAATTAACTTCAAACATTACATTACTGAAAACATATGTCAGGTGTTTACAACACGAGATAACATATTGTTTTAAAAGTTACAACTTTATTTAACGATAAACATAGCGACATCCACGAGCATGAGTAAGACCACGCGCACATCCATCCTAGTTACCTGAAATACATGTGAGTTTTGGAAAAACGTCAACATAATGTTGGTGTGAATTCATGCAGTTTTTGTATTTCACGTTTGTATACTTTGTATGAAAACATAGTTTGTGTCATGTATAAATCAAGTTTTCATATATAAATCTAGTTTCATGTGTACACCACGTGTTCTTGATTTTTAACCGTTAAATCACTTATTAACCACTCTAAATAAGAACAAGATGATGTTTAGAGGCACTTACTACTAGCTCAAGGTTAGGGAAGAAACAAGACGTAAACAAGGTGGATAAAAGCACTAGAGAGAGGTCCTTCAAGATCCGTTGCTTGCAACCTTCCTAAATAGGCTCGAGACACCTTAGAATCACCTTGGAATGTATTGGAATGGATTGAAGATGAAGGTGTAGGGAGGGGGTGCTTGGGCCGTGAGCTAAGGGAGGGTGAAGGAGAAGGTGTGATGTGTTGTTATGAATGAGAAATGACTCACAAGACTTACTTATAATCCATGTCTTGGGTTTTTCCATTGGTTTTTATGTTCAATACATGGGAACAAGGTCTATTAATTTAACAAAAGAAATCACAAGGTGGATCCCTTGTCTATAATCGGTCATGGAGGGGAAGGGGGCATCTAGTTGCATTTCAATTCCAAGTTACCCAATCTAGTTACATGATAAGTGTTAATTTTAGTGTTAAGTGTGTTTAGTAATATATAGTGTGTTAGGGTGTTCGGGAACCCTAACTAGCTTAGAAAAATAAAAACAATGCTTCTAGCATTATTTTGGTGTTCCGGGTATTGTCCGGTTGTTCAGTTAGATACCGATTCGTTAAAGTGCAAAATCACACTTTTTAGTGTCTTTTAAGTACGTTTTTCTATCCTTTCAGTTCCCAACACTTAGGGAAGTATTCTGGATGATAAAACAACATTTCTGCATGGTATTTATATGTCTAAATGCTGATTTGAGCTGAATTATATAAAATTCTGCACTTAAAGTGCGTTTCGGGTGCTTTTTAGTGCGTATTTTTGCTTTCGAAATGACTATATATTAAACCCTTGTATGTACTCTTGGGTTTTAACGTATTCTTGTCGTTGGACCTACACCTAGGCTCCAATTTTATTGTCTTACTGCTTTCTGCAGTTCTGTTGACACAGAGTGTCTTACCGGTGAGTTTACTAGTATTTCTGACGCAACGCTCTCGTTTATGCATAAAGCAATATTTTGTAGTATACAACGTACATGAATTCACTTGTTTAGCATGTGTTCAAACATTGCTGACAATTAAGCACATAATTGCAGTCATTAAACAATAATTAAAGTGTATGGAAATTACCGGTTTGGTGCCAGTTATCACATTGTCGATCAAGGGCATTTTGGTCCATTTAAGCCTTTCATTTACGATGAATGATTTTGAAAGACATATTGACCCAAAATCTCACATATTAAACTATGATCTTGTTTGAATAATCATTGTGTTTTCAAAACACAATGACTATGATTTAAATCATTCGGTTTTCCTAAAAAGATAACCAAATGTCCATTTTTGACCTTATTTAACTCTCATTGAACCTTAAGTTCTAAATGAGTAGTTAAGTATTATGCATACCTGGATTGGATCAATATATTGACCCATTTTAATACCTTGCCTTAATAATTGCTACTTAATAGCGATGCAATTATCCTTCCTCTATTCACTCCTGTGAACATAAGACTCGACAATATTCATTAGTCGATATTTTCAAATGGTGATATTTTCACCATTTGACCCGTTTGGTCTAAGTGACCGTTTATCTTTATGAGATGATATTTATTACCATCTCATCTACATGACTCATTCCAGTTTACACCGCACGGTCATTTTACTTATAACCCATTTCTTGACTCTTATGACCCATTATGGCTTACGCCATAAAGTGTCTTTCAACAACTAACGGTTATCATCAACGAGTGACCGAATTACCGTTTTACCCTTACTATTTATGTTGGTTTACCCTTTAAGGTAACCATTCAAAACTCATTATCTATTAGTCATGTCATGACTAAATAATCGTAATAGTCCTTTTTAACCATTAAACATAGTTTATTAGCATTATCTTTGTTCCGAACCGCACATGTCGTGTCGGAACATCATAATTCAAACATTACTTTCTATTATTCATAACCTATAAAACTAATAAGTATTAAATAAAATGTGTAAGCTTTACTTACCTTGTATCCAGATTATGCTTTTCCTTCATTCTTGATTCGTTTGACCCGCTTCCTTCCCAAGCTTTCACCTAGCTTGTCAAGCGTCAAACTATTCATTGTAATTTGTAGGATGGTTAGACTAGTCATAATCGTTAACGACTATTCCATCCTATGATCTTTATGTCGAAATTATCATTCAATCATATAAAAGTTCATTTGACTTTAAAAAATCAAACTGCCTATTGACAAAAGTAATTACACGATGTAGCTTAACTACTCATTTTATTACTTTGCCACTATACGGTAAGCATCCTTCTTATGCTACCGTTGCAACTACTTATGAAATCAAGTTCATTTAATCGAATTTCATCAATTTAACACAAATTTGATCATTTTTAACACATAACGATATCATACATCATTCAACATGAATATATCATCGATTTTTCATCTTATCATACTAAACTCACTACTTAGCAAGTATGATTTATATACTTAAACACCTAAATTGTTCAAGTATCATCTTATTAATATCAAATATGATGATTCTAATCATAATTGTATCATCAATTTCATCATATGATTAAAACCCACTTATCCTAGTGTGGTAAATCATATAATCATCCAATTCATAGCATTTTTTCACTTAGGGTTTTGTTCCTAAGAAAGTATACATCACTAATTCAATCATAACTTCAATAATTCATTCATAATTCGCGATTATGATGTTTACTCAAATTTCACAACTTCACAAATCATCAAAATTTGACATACCTTATGATCCCCTAGCTTGGGTGATCATTTGTCACACCCCGATATTTACAGCTCAGCCCGGTGGGCCCGGTGGGGAGTTTCATGACATAAGATTGATATCGTCATAGTCAAACATACACAGAATAGCACAGCGGAAGTCTTGGAATATAAAATATTATTACAAACCCAAATGTCTGAAAAATACCGAAAGGATAATTACATACGAGCTTGCAACATTAAATCCACAGGCGGATCTATATAAAATGTACAAAATGAAATTTAGCAGACTTTAGGGAATCCAAAGGATTTGCAAGATCCTTTATTACACCAAGCAGCTCCCAGCCAATTACGTATAGTACCTGTCACTTAGTCTTTTGAAAATACGTCAGTTTCCACTGGTAAATACAATTCACTGACTAATTTGAAAATGTTTATGAAAATTTGTTTAAGGGCACAAGGCACCAAAATTCTTTAATAGCATGGGACAATTATTTAAAAATAATCTTGTATACAGATTTATATGTTTGTTGTCCATTCAGGGCCCGGTTAGAAGAGCCGAGACAAGATTAATAGACACACCACTAATATAATCCCACGGCGAGTTATCCTCAACAAGTGGGTATATCTTTTTACATACGCAACTGTCAGGTGTATGCCTACACCCCATGCTTAAGTCGTAGCCATTTCAAATGAATGAGCCGAGGATATCCAGGACACGGTCATTAACCCCCCAAGCGGTAATAATTTACCGTATCCCAAGCCCGTATAAGGGAAAATAAGTTAAAAGTATTTACCTGAGCTACTTCTCGATTTACAGCAAGATTTATATAACTCAACCGTATCCAATTTAATTAAATGCAGATAGCTTTTACCGGGAGGCTCTAGTCTGGAATGATGGTAATATATATAACCAATTTAGAATGCTAACAGGTCTTATTTAGGTCATAGACCTAGACCAGCTAACTTAAAGTATTAGAAACGGTACGATACGCTAGATTAAGCGATGACCGGAATAAAATGTAATTTAGACCCAACAAGTATGAAGACTTGTATAATATGGGTAAACTAAATACATTATGGATTTTGAAGTATAAATGATAAGGTTTGACCCGTTTCGACTAATTTATGTAAACTTGTCACATAAACCGCACCGTACGCGTATAAGCATAAACGGGTGACCAAATGAGTCATGTACAAGTTTCATAAGTTATTATGCTTAAAATATGTTGTGATATCAGTAGGATATCTTCAATTATGCCCAAAACGAATTTAAAACCAATTTAAGCCCCTAAAGGGTAATTTGGTCATTTTAAAGTTTATAAAAGTGGTTAAATAGAAAACTGAGGTTCTGGTCTAAAATATTTAGTAAAAATATTTATTTTATCAAGTTGAATCAGTAAGATATCATATATATGTGAGGTTTATCATTTATGTCCAAACTATGCCCCGTAGGGGCATTTTGGTCATTTCACATATGCTTTTCAAGGCAAAATTGGAAGTCTGAGTTCACAACTTGTACTTACTGTAGAAATATCAAAGTTTATTTATAAACTCAGTAGGTAACAAGTTTTAGGTGTTAAATATGGTTTTAAACCATACTATGCACCTAATTAGCGTAAAAGTCGACAATTGACAATATATACGATGTTTATGAAATTCTGAGATTTTTATCAGCCTTGAATGCTTAAAACATTTTATTTTTCATATAAAATCAGTAGGAAAAGGTTTGGCATGTTAGTGATATGTAAATCTTATTTTATCAATGAAAAGGGCATTATCGTCAATTACCGAATTCATACGAGAACTCTATGTTATGATCAGTATAAAATCTGACAAAAATTTTCAAAAATCCCTAAAAATTATATCATAACAGTGGGCAATGGGTTTGGTGCCAAAATTGGGTTTAAATGTGGTTTATGCCAAAAATGCAATTTAATTAACAAAAAGTCTTGTTTTACGATATCGTGCATAACTTTCATTTGAGACCAGAAACTGATGTCAAATTTTTATGACATACTTATATATTAGTAAAATAGCTTTTTGTCCTCTTACATTTTCAAAAATCTTGTTTTTATAACATAAGGGCATAATGGTCAACTTTCAAGCATTTAACGGAAACATGCAAATGATCTCTGATTTCTAAGGGACCATGACGTATAACCTCGGAGGGTTATGCTAACATATCATATGGTCACAAAGGAACCTTAATGCATAACTAAACTAAGCTAATTCGGTTCAGAACTGAAAGTTAAAGCAAAAGTCTACTTTTACGACTTTCGGTTGCGAACCGAGCCTAATACTTAGAATTGTCGAGTTGAACATGCCTAGACATGTTCAATTAATATTTACCAAGTTATTAAAGTGACAAAACTGATTTTATAGCTTCTACATTATCAGTTTTAATTATTTTATGAAAACCTGACTAGTTTGACTTTTTGACTAGTTACTTTGACCCGACAATTAACTAAGTAAACGTGATAATTAGGAGGTGCCCTTTTGAGGGATTAATACCTACCTAATTACGATCACGTAGCCATATTTGCCTCGAACAATGGCTGGACCATTTAGGTCTAAACCGAAAGTCAAAGCGTTATTGTGACAACTTTGACTTTTGGTCTTTAAACACATAAAAACCAAACTAGAGTGGCTAAAGACACTTACATCAGGTCCTTGCATGAAAATTGAACTAAGTTGGGCTCCCTCTTGATCAGGAATCCCAGAGAAATGCTCAAGAATGCTCAAGCAAGTGAGATGTGAGAGTTTAGAGTGAAGGTGCAAGGATTCAAGGCAACCCAAGACCCCTATTTATTGTTTTTGAGAGTTGATAAGATGATGCCAAGTGTTTAAGTACATCTTAGGATCATTCCAGGTGTAATACCAGCTGTTAATACCAGCTAATAATCCATAGATTCAATGGAAAATGGTTTAGAACATAAGTGGGGTGAACAAGGAAGAGGAACTTGCAGCTGTAGGTAAATTTCTGTCGAAATTGAGCCGTCGCCGCGCGCCACAGCAAAAGGGGTATGCTGTGGCGTCGCGCTACCACCCCACATCTCAGAAAACAAGTTTTGAACTTGTCACTTTTAGTCCCTGCACCTTTATAAGCTTAGTAACTTTCATTTTAGGCACAATGGGCCCTTGTAGTTAGTTTGTAGATGATATAGGGAGTATAACCAAACACCGTTAGGTCCGGTTTCGTTAAACGATTATCGAAAACACTAGTTTCTGCTCGTTGACGCTTTTAACCCTTTAATTTGCGAACTTGTGCGTTTTAACGCGAAATGGCATAAAAGCCCTTTCAAGATCAATAATAAGCATTCCTAAGAGTATGATGGGATATTACGACACTCCAGTTCGCTTAAATGGTTGCTTAAAGGTATAGTTTTAGAGTTTGACGCTTTTGGCCCCTTAAATGCATAACTTGCGCGCATTATCATTTTATCGCGTCAAAGCCCTATGTTATCCATATTAGGCATTCTCGAGAGTATTATCAAACATCACAATGCTTCGGGTTCGTTAAAAGGTCACTCAGAGGTATAATTAAACATGTTGACACTTTTAACCCTTTTTCTTGGTATTTGCAATATAAATCATTTATTTGCATTGAAACTCCACGAATTCATTATCCGACAATCGTGAGAGTATAAAAAGATTCTACAAAGCCTCGGGATCGTTAAAAGGTCATTCAGAGGTAAGAATTAACATGTTGACACTTTTAACCCATGTGGTTTGTAAATTTTTGGTTTTAAGCACAAACGGCTTCTTGTGTCCTACAATTTATTCCATAAAGAATACGAACATCATATGAGGTCAATCAGAGGCACAAGTTTGGCATGTTGACATTTTTAGCCCCTCACATTCAAAGTTTTTGATTTTTCGCAAAAAAATTTAGTCCCTAATAGTCAACGTTTGACTTCAACAGAGTTTAGTTCATGTGTCAACACATCATTGGACGTAATTTTACGTGGTGTTACATCCTCACCCCCTTAAAAGAAATCTCAACCTTGAGATTTGCTCAAAAAGATAGGAGTTTTTTTGTAACATAGTGAACACGACCTCCCATGTATAATCAGGGCTTCTACTGCATCCCGTTTAACCTTAATAATAGGTATATGCATTTTTTTTCAGAGCTTCTTAACTTGTCGATCCTTATTCGACACTGGTTTCATAACAAACCATAAGTTTTTCGTTAATTTATACATCAATGTGGTAATGCTATCGACTTAATAGCTAGACATATCCTGAAATCACCAGTGTGAAACACATTGTGATTACCATCAAGCTCCTCAGGTAAGTTTCAGCTTACAAGCTACCGATCTTGTCATATTTGATTTTTCCCAAGTAGTCCAATATATATATATTGTTTAACTTGACCGTTATATCAAATGTAGCACACCTTTCTAGGGTGGTACCTTCTGTTGAATCTTGTTCCTGATTGAGAGCTTAAGAGGTTTGTGACCCTCATTAATATTGATTTTCTGCCAGTTACTGGCAGCTTTCGGATAATCACATATTCATATGATTTTATTCGTTAATTCCAGGGTAATTTCGGGTCTTTAAAATTGGAATTTCCAAGCTTTTATCCAACAAACGGATGTTTGACATTTCATCTATACAAGGTCCCCAAAGGAGCATCCTTGATGCTTATATAACAACTATTAGTCGTAGAAGGACTAAATTAGGGTGAGACAGTCACTCTGATTATTACTTAAATCAATCTTAAAGAATAGCTACTCTCATAGTTAGTCGAATAAATCAACGATCCTGGGCAGCTGATAGCGATTCTCAAATGTTACCTAAGTAGGGTTGCAGTAATTAATGCATAAGCATAATGAACCGTCTTTCTTAATTAATAATACCAGAGCTTTCAGAATTATGATTTAGGCTTTATGAAACCTTTTCTAAAAGCTTATCTATAGTTCTTCCATTTATGAAGAAGACAATAGATGCAGCCCTAAGTGGGATGCTAATCTTAACTCTACTCGCCTCTCAGAAGGTGAATAAGGTAGTTTTATGAAGAAGACAATCGAGATTCATAGAGATGACAGAGATATTCTGAATCTCAGGCTTCAGTTCATCTATCGTTATTGGTGCCATATAAATGACACATTTTTCTTTATGAATGCACGGATGCCTTAATTAGTGACACCTATTTGGGCATTACTATACAGGATATCTTCTTTGAATACCATTAGATGACTTTAGTACTATATGAATATTGGAATATCTCAGTGGTTCCGTGCATTAAACCTCCATACTGGCCAGACATGGAAGCAATATACGGGACACACTAGGATACGCCAATCCTCATATGGCACTTTTATCAGGCATAATCTGGCATTCGCAGTTGATAGAAATCAATGAGATATTAAAAATAAATAACATATATTGTCTTACTCCATCTGAAGATTAGAGTACTCCAGATCTTATGAATGAAGATTTCCGATAAGAATAGAAGAAATGGTTCCTATGATTTCCGTCGGTAGGTTTTACCTTACACTTAATATCTGGAGTTCTTATGGAAAAATTTTAAAAGTTTGCTATGCTTATGATCTATGAAAGACTTAATAATTCCTGAATCAAAACAGAATTCTTATCAATTGATTCACGATAAGGGATGTACCTGGTGCCATTATTGGTACGAACTTCCTCAAGCATTCAACAGGAGGGTTTAGACGCCTCCATTCTTAGTCTCTCTAAACTTAACTACACCCCTTTTTCTTAGATTTCTGGGAGTTATCCTCCTTTCTCCTATTCTGGCAGTCTCAGCTTTGACTGGTTTATTTCTTAACCCATATAATGTGAGTGGCTAAGATAGATTCATAATGGATTTATAAGAAGCAGGTCTTGAAGTCTTAACATGCCCTCTAATTTCCGATGCTAAACCACCAATATATAGTGCATTAAGCTTAGATTCTGGGTTTACTGAATAGGGCACGATGCCAGACAATGAACTAACGTCTTTAACACACTGTTGACAGTCTAGAACTTTTATGGTGATAGAAAATTCTGATTCCACCTTTTCTATTTCGTGTTGCGAATAATAGGTTTTTCTAATAAGGTCCATAAACTTAAACCATCCCATATTGTATGAGGGTATCTTTCCTGTGGACTTTATTAATGTTCTTACAAACTAAGGGCATTGCCATTGAATGTCTGTGATACATAACTTACAATATCCTTTCCAGCATAACCGCTGATACACTTAATGGTTTCTATTTCATCCAACAATCTCATGCAATCAATGGCCCTTTTTTCGCCATTGAAGTCTCTTGATTTGCAAGAGACGAAGTACCTTTAAGTACATCCTTTAGAGGAATGGGGCTCCTTGCCATATATGATCTTACTTGGTTTATTCTTCGCATTCGAAGTATGAATAAGGCTCTTCCCATGAGCAGAGGAATGTGGTTTAGAGCAAGTAGCATTCGGCTCTTTGAACCTTTTCACGACTTTTCTCATAACCTTTCTAACAGCTGCGTCAATCACAGCTTGGAGATTAATTCCATTAACCTTGAGGTTCGCATTTATTGCATCAATAGCATTTGTCGCATCATTAGCATTTGTCGCATCATTAGTATCGCGACTGTTGTTTGTCTGATCCGAGTTTCTATACTCGAAGCTTGGTACTAAACATCCAATTAAACAATTGCTTAGTTGCATAACAATAGCTAGTCATCATCCTGACGACCTAACATACACTAGTCATGGTATCATCAAACCATATAGGCTAATAGGTTATGAACATTCCTAATGAAGGTTATTTGTATGTATATCAATTACATTTAGCCTAGGTCACAAGAGGACCATTAATGGCATTTAGGGTTTGGAGCGAGTCCATTACCTTAGTGACAAGGGATCATAATGTCACAACTGTCTTTGTCACATAGACGATTTTGTATAGCTCTGCGGCTCATTGCAAGGACATTTTAAAAATATGGGACATAAGTCCATTATGAAGGACATATAAATGTAGCACGTAGGCTTGTCACCAAGGACATTAATAGTCGTATGGCACGAAGGTCTCGTCGCAAAGGACATATAGGATATGGCACAAAAGGCCTGTCACGGAGGACATTTTAATGTATAAGTCGCTATCTTATTTGATCAGAGATGATAAGGTTTGAACATAGTTCACCTTTGGGCAGAGAGTCATAGACTACATCTGTCATTATTTTGAAAGACGATTTATTTTGCCACATAAGCCAATAAATGGTCATCACTAATGGATGTTTATATATATACATATAATTATCGTAATTTAAGATATCTGACAAGATCTTATCGATCTTATATAGTATGAGGCTTGGGCGTTGCCCATCACCTTAGACAATAACCATAAAGGGCCTTTTTTGTCAATGTCACTAATGGACAATATAGTATATAGCCCATAGGCGAAACATCACTAAAGGATGTTAAATAATATGATCATCGTATCAGATGATATTAGTCATGATCGCATTGATCATATACACTATTGTGCTTGGATATAGTCCAATATCTTTAGACAGGGGGTCATAGATCACAACTGTCGTTATCTTTTTGGACAACTAGTTTAGCCCGTAGGCACTTCATCACTAACAGATGTTTATATATTTTGATCATCACCTTGATGATACTTGCCATGATCTAATTTGATCATATGGGCTTTAAGGCTTGGACATAGTCCAATTACCTTGACGGCTGGTGTGGTCTCTCAAGTCACACTGCCAGGAGTGTTAACATGTTCTCAGATGTTAACAAGGATTAATTTATCTTAATGGTTACACAATATTACCATGATCGCATTGATCATATAGGTTTGGGGGCTTGAACATAGTTCACCACCTCTGGATAGAAGGGGTATCTCCCTTAACTATCATAGTAGAAGGAATAATCATCCTTAACTACCAAAAGTTTTGGCCAACTAATGTGGACTTGCCACTTAGCAGAGGTAAACCATTTAGAATATCTTTTGAGATTATTTAGCAGATCGATAAAGTTCGAATAAAATTGATACTATTGTTTGATAAAGGACGAAATGAATACCTATATAAAATTTCAAAGTTTTCCATAAAACATTAGGAAGTTTACAACAGTGCCTTAATCAGGACTTTTAGTATCTTATTTGTCCACAGAGGACTAAAAGAAATTATAAGTCCGTTTGGGGATTATTAAAAAAAGTTATAAGTCCTTATGGGGACTATTAAAAATATCATAAGTCCGTATAGGGACTATATTAAAACAATTCGCCCATAAAGGGACTATAACGAAATGTCATTTCCGCTAAGGGACTATAATAAAGTCTTGTGTCCATGAAGGGACTATTTTGGAAAAGTATATCCCCAAAGGGATTTTAAATAAATAACATGTCCATAAAAGGACTATATTGATACGGCGTGCACACTAAAGGGATTTGCTGAACAGATGTCCTCACAGGGACTCAAATCGAAAGATAGGTTCATATAAGGATTATAATAAACAAATGTCCATACTGGGACTATTTTGAAATAGATAGGTCCTTATAGGGACTTTAAAGTAGTACTAGTCCATGCTGGAACGGAAAGGAAAATATAAGTCCATATAGGGACTATAAGTTATGTTAACATTGGGATTATAATGAAATGATATGTCCTCAAAAGGATTTTAATGAATTATTATATTCGCCAGGGAACTTTGATGACATAACATGTCCACAAAAGATTTTTAATGAAATAACATGTCCATATAAGGACTATATAGCAAATGCCCATACAGGGTCTTAAGTCAAAAGGTATGTCCACACATGGACTATTTAAATAGTGTATCCACAAAAGGGATTTTTAATAAAATCACTTGTCCATGAAAGGACTATATTGAAATTGCGTGCCCACCGAGGGACTTTATTGAATTATAATGTCCACAAAGGGACTATATAGAAATATGACGTCCACTAAGGGATTTTATTGTAATATAACGTCCACGAAGGGACTATTTTGGAATATAATGTCCCCGGAGGGACTATGATAAGCATACATATATACAAAGTCTTATCAGGAGACGTAGGTCCACAAGGACTATGATGAAATAATATGTCCACAAAGGACTTTAGTAATCAAATGCCCATACATGGACTTAAAGGTAAAAATTTAAATGTGGTGGAAGAAGGGTTTCTAATATCTTCCTTGCTTTATTCTGATTGTTTCTTCTTCTTTATTTACCGTGTGCAGTAGCGACTCTGAAGATTTTAGTGAATAAAGTAAATATTTCAAATCAGGATCCATTGCAGAAGTAGAATCCAAAGATTCAATGGTTAAAGAAATGACATGGATCACGGATTAGGTTTTGACTGGTATAGTCCAAGTCTGGAATTCCAAAACTTGGAGGTAAGAATTAGGGATTAATAGCATCCACACGTATCATCTTCAATATGGGAGCATCAGGGATCTCCTGGTATGGACTCCACAGTTTGTTTAAAAATTCAATGGGTTTGGTTTTAGGAATGAGTCCATAAAGGTCTTCCTCCAAACCAGTCGCATGCCTACTCTAGTCGTTGTATGGAGCTTAGCATTTCTTGGCGTCGGACGGAAAGAATCTCCATCAACGGCTTCTTTGCTTGGCGACATATTTAAAACAAATAAAATTGAAAACAATGTTTACTTAATAGGGATGAGAGCATTCCTATGTTAAGTCTAGACTCAGAAGGTCTAAGGAATATGCTATTGTGTCATTTGAGATTAAACACCAAAGGCTAGTGTTTAATTCACTTAAACGTTGACTCTGATACCAACCTGTCACACCCTGATATTTACAGCTCAGCCCGGTGGGCCCGGTGGGGAGTATCGTGACATAAGATTGATATCGTCATAGTCAAACCTACACAGAATAACACAGCGGAAGTCTTGGAATATAAAATATTATTACAAACCCAAATGTCTGAAAATACCGAAAGGATAATTACATACGAGCTTGCAACATTAAATCCACAGGCGGATCTATATAAAATGTACAAAATGAAGTTTAGCAGACTTTAGGGCATCCAAAGGATTTGCAAGATCCTTTATTACACCAAGCAGCTCCCAGCCAATTACGTATAGTACCTGTCACTTAGACTTTTGAAAATACGTCAGTTTACATTGGTAAATACAATTAACTGACTCATTTGAAAATATTTATGAAAATTTGTTTAAGGGCACAGGGCACCAAAATTCTTTCATAACATGGGACAATTATTTAAAAATAATCTTGTATACAGATTTATATGTTTGTTGTCCATTTAGGGCCCGGTTAGAAGAGCCAAGACAAGATTAATAGACACGCCACTAATATAATCCCACGATGAGTTATCCTCAACAAGTGGGTATATCTTTTTACATACGCAACTGTCAGGTGTATGCCTACACCCCGTGCTTAAGTCGTGGCCATTTCAAATGAATGAGCCGAGGATATCCAGAACACGGTCATTAACCCCCCAAAGGCTTTGTACCAAACAAAACAGATTAAAGCGGGTTATCTCAATGATTTAACCACTAATTGATTAAAGATTCAATACCCGACCAAGCGGTAATAATTTACCGTATCCCAAGCCCGTATAAGGGAAAATAAGTTAAAAGTATTTACCTGAGCTACTTCTCGATTTACAACAAGATTTATATAACTCAGCCATATCCAATTTAATTAAATGCAGATAGCTTTATCGGGAGGCTTTAGTCTAGAATGATGGTAATATATATAACCAATTTAGAATGCTAACAGGTCTTATTTAGGTTATAGACCTAGACCGGCTAACTTAAAGTATTGGAAACGGTACGATACGCTAGATTAAGCGATGACCGGAATAAAATGTAATTTAGACCCAACAAGTATGAAGACTTGTATAATATGGGTAAACTAAATACATTCTGGATTTTGAAGTATAAATGATAAGGTTTGACCCGTTTCGACTAATTTATGTAAACTTTTCACATAAACCGCACCGTACGCATATAAGCATAAACGGGTGACCGAATGAGTCATGTACAAGTTCCATAAGTTATTATGCTTAAAATATGTTGTGATATCAGTAGGATATCTTCAATTATGCCCAAAACAAATTTAAAACCAATTTAAGCCCCTAAAGGGTAATTTGGTCATTTTAAAGTTTATAAAAGTGGTTAAATAGCAAACTGAGGTTCTGGTCTAAAATATTTAGTAAAAATATTTATTTTATCAAGTTGCATCAGTTAGATATCATATATATGTGAGGTTTATCATTTATGGCCAAACTATGCGCCGTAGGAGCATTTTGGTCATTTCACATATGCTTTTAAAGGCAAAATTAGAAGTCTGAGTTCACAACTTGTACTTACTGTAGAAATATCAAAGTTTATTTATAAACTCAGTAGGTAACAAGTTTTAGGTGTTAAATATGGGTTTAAACCATACTATGCACCTAATTAGCGTAAAAGTCGACAATTGACGATATATACGATGTTTATGAAATTCAGAGATTTTTTGTCAGCCTTGAATGCTTAAAACATTTTATTTTTCATATAAAATCAGTAGGAAAAGGTTTGGCATGTTAGTGATATGTAAATCTCATTTTATCAATGAAAAGGGCATTATCTTCAATTATCGAATTCATATGAGAACTCTATGTTATGATCAGTATAAAATCTGACAAAAATTTTCAAAAATCCCTAAAAATTATATCATAACAGTGGGCAATAGGTTTGGTGCCAAAATTGGGTTTAAATATGGTTTATGCCAAAAATGCAATTTAATTAACAAAAAGGCTTGTTTTACGATATCGTGCATAGCTTTCATTTGAGACCAGAAACTGATGTCAAATTTTTATGACTTACTTATATATCAGTAATAAAGCTTTTTGTCCTCTCTCATTTTCAAAAATCTTGTTTTTATAACATAAGGGCATAATGGTCAACTTTTAAGCATTTAACGGAAACATGCAAATGATCTCTGATTTCTAAGGGACCATGAAGTATAACCTCGGAGGGTTATGCTAACATATAATATGGTCACAAAGGAACCTTAAGGCATAACTAAACTAAGCTAATTCGGGTTAGAACTGAAAGTCAAAACAAAAGTCTACTTTTGCGACTTTCGGTTGCGAACCGAGCCTAATACTTAGAATTGCCGAGTTGAACATGCCTAGACATGTTCAATTAATATTTACCAAGTTATTAAAGTGACAAAACTAATTTTATAGCTTCTACATTATCAGTTTTAATTATTTTATGAAAATCTGACTAGTTTGACTTTTTGACTAGTTACTTTGACCCGACAATTAACTAAATAAACGTGATAATTAGCAGGTGACCTTTTGAGGGATTAACACCTACCTAATTACGATCACGTAGCCATATTTTCCTCGAACAATGGCTGGACCTTTTACGTCTAAACCGAAAGTCAAAGCGTTATTGCGACAACTTTGACTTTTGGTCTTTAAACACATAAAAACCAAACTAGAGTGGCTAAGGACACTTACATCAGGTCCTTGCATGAAAATTGAACTAAGTTGGGCTCCCTCTTAATCAAGAATCACAGAGAAATGCTCAAGAATGCTCAAGCAAGTGAGATGTGAGAGTTTAGAGTGAAGGTGCAAGGATTCAAGACAATCCAAGACCCCTATTTATAGTTTTTGAGAGTTGATAAGATGATGCCAAGTGTTTAGGGATATCTTAGGATCATTCCAAGTGTAATACCAGCTGTTAATACCAGCTAATAATCCATAGATCCAATGGAAAATGGTTTAGAACATAAGTGGGGTGAACAAGGAAGAGGAACTTGCAGCTGTAGGTAAATTTCTATCGAAATTAAGCCGTCGCCGCGCGCCACATCAAAAGGGGTATGCTGTGGCGTCGCGCTACCACCCCACATCCCAGAAAACAAGTTTTGAACTTGCCACTTTTAGTCCCTGCACCTTTATAAGCTTAGTAACTTTCATTTTAGGCACAATGGGCTATTGTAGTTAGTTTGTAAATGATATAGGGAGTATAACCAAATATCGTTAGGTCCGGTTTCGTTAAACGATTACCAAAAACACTAGTTTCTGCTCGTTGACGCTTTTAACCCTTTAATTTGCGAACTTGTGTGTTTTAACGCGAAATGGCATAAAAGCCCTTTCAAGATCAACAATAAGCATTCCCAAGAGTATGATGGGATATTACGACACTGGAGTTTACTCCAGTTCACTTAAATGGTTGCTCAAAGGTATAGTTTTAGAGTTTGACGCTTTTGGCCCCTTAAATGCATAACTTGCGCGCATTATCATTTTATCGCGTCAAAGCCCTATGTTATCCATATTAGGCATTCTCGAGAGTATTTTCAAACATTACGATGCTTCGGGTTCGTTAAAAGGTCACTCAGAGGTATAATTAAACATGTTGACACTTTTAACCCTTTTTCTTGGTATTTGCAATATAAATCGTTTATTTGCATTGAAACTCCACGAATTCATTATCCGACAATCGTGAGAGTATAAAAAGATTCTACAAAGCCTCGAGATCATTAAAAGGTCATTCAGAGGTAAGAATTAACATGTTGACACTTTTAACCCATGTAGTTTGTAAATTTTTGGTTTTAAGCACAAAGGACTTATTGTGTCCGACAATTTATTCCAGAAAGAATACGAACATCATATGAGGTCAATCAGAGGCACAAGTTTGGCATGGTGACATTTTTAGCCCCTCACATTCAAAGTTTTTGATTTTTCGCAAAAAAAATTAGTCCCTAATAGTCAACGTTTGACTTCAATAGAGTTTAGTACACGTGTCAACACATCATTGGACGCGATTTTACGAGGTGTTACATCATTAATTCACGTTCAATTGTGAATTTTGACTTCGTTTGAGCCTTCAATTTGATGATATTGATAGAGTTAGGGTTTTGGCTCCATGGGGGCTCTCTGAGATGGAACAGTACACGCACACTGAGTGTGTGTTTTGTTTTGATTTTTCTTTTTATAATTTAAGTTTTCAATTATCCAGATTTGGCCCCTCATGTTTGGTTAGTTATTTAGTAGGCTACAACCTACTTATTTCTAACAATAGTTTCACTCATTAACTAGGTTAAAAATTCCTAGTTAAATTAGTAGGTTCGGAGAATTCATGACTAATTTTAATTTAAGTCCCGTTAACTTGGGCCTTCTATAAACTTTATTTCCTCAAAAGCTTTCATTAAACTTTTATTTAATATTAGGTTTATTTATTTAAAATCCTAATATTTACCGGGTTAATTTTACCACTAACGGTACTTTACCCATCTTTTAGTATTAACGTGGTTTGATTACCAAACCCGTTATTGGGGTGTTACATCGACAATCGTTAAAACTATTCCGCACCCAACAGACGAGAAAAGAAAGAAATTTGCGAAGTATCAAGAGGGTGCGAGAAAAGATATTAAACAGTGTTTTGGGGTTCTACAAAAAAATGGCATATCATTGAACATCCAGCACGTTCTGCTACACCAAAGAGGTTACGACACATTATGTACGCTTGTATCATCCTTCATAACATGGTCATTGAAGATGAAGGTAGAGTGATATGTGAGTACGACGAAAACGCGTCTAACGGGAATTCTGTTCGAGTTAGTTTGGAACAGTTAGATTTAAACATGTTCTCTCTACGTAAAGAGTACACACATCATAACCTACAAGCAAACTTGGTGGAGTACATTTGGAACAACGCACAAAACGAACCAGACGACCACATGCAGGATGAAGACTAGTAGTTTTTTTAATATTTTTTAAGTTCTTAGGATTTTTTTAAGTTAATAGGATTTTTTTAAGTTTATGTTTTTTTTTAAGTTACTAGGATTTTTTTTAAGTTTATGTAATGTTTTTTAATATTAATGAAATTATTTTCCTATTTTATTTGTTAAATGTTAAAAAAAGTGGATGATTTAAAAAAACAACTAAAATAGTAGGGTAGGATCATCCTCCCATTTCCATTGTTTTTGTGGGATGGACCATCCTCAAAAGAACTATGATGTGGCGCCTAGGTGGCGGATCATCCTCTAATGAAAGATGGGCATCATACCATGTAACCTAATAACCTTAAGAAAAGCACCATTCTAATTTAGCACATAGAGTAATAAAACTATTTGTTATTACGGAGTAATTAATTACTTTAGATGTTCATTAATAGTGAGAAAATATTAAGATAAGTTAAAAAGACTAAAAATAATGGACTTCAAGTAAGAAATATAGAAGATATGCATAAAAGTTAAAGATACAAATAGAAAAAGTTTTCTAAAAAGATACAAATAGAAAAAGTTTTATAAGATAATATTAGAGATCCCTCAGTGCCACTTGGTAACACACTCGGTAGAAAAAGTTGCTGATCGTCGGCAATATATTGTTTGTGTGAACTAGAGATGGCAATGGGTCGGGTCCGGGTCGGGTATTGGTAATCCCATACCCGTACCCGGTTATAAAATCGCGTCCCATACTCTACCTAATACCCGTCGGGTATCGGGTATACCCGCAGGTATCGGGTTTACCCGTTAGTTTGTTAAAAGGTATACGTTGAGATTTCTAAATACATTCTTTTACTATTTTAATTATTATATTATTTTATTTATACAAAAACTATTATAAATTAAAAATGTACATTACATACATATAAGTTTTATCATTAATTAATAACTTTATAATACTTATACACTCACATGCATATACTTCACAACATATAAAATATAAATACTATTATCAAATGCATATACTAAAAGAAAATTTATTTTTCAGATCATGAACATACTAAAATAAACCACTAACAGACAAGGGTTAATGAAAATAAAAGTATAAATTAAAAAAATCGGATATATGATCGGGTATATAGTTCGGGTAAACGGGTATGTGGTTTCGGGTAATCGGGTCGGGTATCACCTAATCCCATACCCGACCCATACCCGCGAAAATTTTTAAAACTAATCCCATACCCGGCTCAATACCCGTCGGGTATCGGGTATACCCGTCCCATTTGTGTCGGGTTTCGGGTATACCCGTCGTGCTCGGGTATTTTTGCCATACCTAGTGTGAACTCCTAGTAAATTATGTCGGTGATTGTATCCCTTGGTAACACACTCGGTAGACTCTTTGCCCACACCATTTTATATATGAGGGACTATCATCGACAAATTACGGATAGCATCCACTTTTATTGAGAGATTTTCAACGGATAATTTATTCTTTAGATTCTCCACGCCCTTCGAATTTTGTTTTAAATAATTACACGTAATTGACACCACGGGAATTGAACCCCTGATCTCCTACTACATTAAACTTTATCTAACTCATCAACATCTATAAGCTATTCCCAAGTGGATAAATTACACATATTATTGATGATAACCATTCTATCATTTTATCATCTCATAATTATTGATTTACATCTATCTAGATTATGTAATAAGAAAAAAATCTAAAATATCTGGTATTAAATAATTCTTAAAAAAATCTGAAGTGAGACACTTGAATTTAATTGAATTATAAAAAGAAGGAGAAGAAGAAGATCTAGGACACTAAAACTTAGGTGGGTTTCGTCACCTCACGTTGATCTAAAATATCTGGTATTATTGATGATAACCTTTTTCAAGAAGCCTTTTTATCTCTATCAGAAGTTATGATGTCTTCCCCTGATCCTCAGGGTTATTTTCACATGTAAGGCACCTCAAATTAGTTAATATTTTATAAAGATTGATACTTAGGGTGAGGGGGGCACTCCCCTCTTAGGGGAGTCCCCTCTCTTACGCACACCCAATCAGGTTATGCCACGTCAACTCCCCTCTTAAACTCCCCTCGCACCCCAATTTGATGGCGGCACTCCCCTCTTAGGGGAATTGTTTTTTTATTCAAAAAAAAAAAAAGTTTTCATTGGTTGAAAATGAGGGTGGCCCCACCTTCTCTCTCCTACCCTCTTCGGTGTCTCCCCACCGAAATTGGTCCCCGAAATGGCTCCCCTCTTTGTTGGCAGCACCCTTCCAGCTCGGCAACCCACTCCCCGATTCCCCTTCCCGCATGCACCCCGGATACCCTTATCAATCCATCATGATTAAATATTAGAACATCTTTAGATTAAAGTTAATCTATAATAAAGTGCTACTATACTTATTTTAAAGAGTTAGAAGTGTCATTTATGTTTATGTGGTTTTTCACTTTTGTTATTTCAGGCTACATTTCAAAATTGTATTATTTTCCTCCCTAACATTTTCGAAACGTGTCATTTCAGTTCAAAAAACCTAACCCTAGTTAAAAAGCTCATAACTCAGTTAGCTTAAGGACGAAAATGATATTTTACTCTAGATTTTTTTATTTTTTAAACTTCTTTCATTATTATTATATTACTATTATTTTTATTTGTTATTATTATTATTATTATTATCATCATTATTATTATTATTATTATTATTATATACACACGAAGTTACGGGTTTTTTTGACTGGGGTTAGTTTTTTTGAACAGAAATGACACGGTTTAAGAATGTCAAGGTGAAAAATGATATAATTTTGAAATTTGGTTTGAAATGACTAAGTTAATTACATAGTTAGTCCCTGTGGTTTGCACAAAATAACATACTTAGCCACTTAGATACTAATAGTTTAAAATCACCTTCTAGGGTATTAACTTTTCATTTTGTAACGTTTGGAGGTATTAACTTCTAGGGTTAACATAGTTAGTCCATGTGGTTTGCACAAACTAACATACTTCGGTACTAATATAATTCGATTTTAAACCTACAAATAACGTTAATACCTCCGAACGTTACAAAATGAAAAGTTAATACCCTAAAATGTGATTTTAAACTCCTAAGGTGACCCGGGGCGGTGCCTTTTTTTGCCCGTGATAGTTTTCTTCAACGCGTGGAGAATTGTAAAAACCACCGCCACCATCATTTATCACGTACCAATTTGTATAATGCATGATTTTATTGACACGTGATGTTTTATTGTTGTGAGAGAAATTGTTGGTTGGGGGGAAAATTGTTGGGTGTGGTGGTGAGTGATAGGCATTTCCACTAAAAAAAGTTGTGAGTGATGGAATAATGGTTGATGACATGGCGGAACTTGATTGGATGTTGTGAGTGATAAATGAGTGATAACCACCCCTACCCCCTAAGTATGTTACTTTGTGCAAACCACATGAACTAACTATGTAATTAACTCGAAATGACAAAAGTAGAGAAACCACAGAGACGTAAATGACACTCGACTCTATTTTAAAATTTTAAAGCAGTAGTACGTGTCCTATGAAATAAAACTAAATGGTCTTATTTTTCTTAATAACCGCATCAAATTTGATTTAACTTAACTAAATATAGTAAATTATATAGCTACTACAGTTATTATTATTATTTTGGGGAAAATATAAAACATTTGTACCGTACCTTGACAAATTTTCTGAGTGATATTTTATCTTAATAAACAACAATTTTTCTTCTTCTTCTTATGTAGTTTTGGACTTGTAATAAAGTTCTAATATTGCCTTTCAAAAAAATATAACCAAAGTTCTAACATGACCAAAGATAATAGCAGTAGGAAACTTATTGCTCTTCATTTATATAGAAAAAGAAGTGCCATAAATATAATAATAAATCGAGAATGCATAATATAATAATAAATCGAGCATACATTTAGCACCGAAACAATCTGAGGGTTAGGTTAGCTAGGATGGATATGGTATAGTATACTCGAATTATAAAGGTACACACTTGTAAACAAGAAGTGTACAGTTATTTATAGAGAAGGAACACTTTGACCATCAAACCAAAAACAATCAGGACCAATTTCAAGCTGGGACTTCAAGGGTGTTATTAGCCACAATTGGAGTACGAACAACAGCCACACCATGCGGATTTGGAATGTTTTCTGAGCCTAT
This sequence comes from Helianthus tuberosus, assembly GCA_030545235.1. NCBI lineage: Eukaryota > Viridiplantae > Streptophyta > Magnoliopsida > Asterales > Asteraceae > Helianthus > Helianthus tuberosus. The sequence goes on along the minus strand of JARYGA010052703.1, from coordinate 30,195 downwards.
AAGCGCGTTTAGCTTCACCATATCGATCATGTGTTGATCTTTTACTTCTGGGACACTCGCTTCATCCATTTCACTCACTTTCTCTTTGAAAGCTATAACTTTGTCGTCGATAACTGGCTTCTTATTCTTGTACACAAAGTAAAGTATGATTTGGATGATACCGAAGGTGAATCCAAGTGTATTCGGAATCTGTAAACAAGAAAGTGCGTGTTAGAAAATGTTTGATACCTATGAATAAAGTTTGTAAGCTAAAGGGTGTACCGCGATGTTTAAGTCCCCAAGAAATAGACCGTAAAAGAACCACATAACCGCACTGAGCGTGAGGGCAAGCGAAAGAAGAATTGGCATGTACTCAACACTTTTTGTCTTGATCACTTGTCTCTGAAATTTTTTTTTTCCAAATTTATTATTCTCTTATACTTTACATATGTACATATAGTAAACCTTTTTGTAAGTCACCTTTTTACTATATAGTGGTCTAAAAGTTAAATAAATTCTTACAATAAATCTTAGTTTGTTTCTTCGAATTATGTTTTTTGTAATAGAAGTCCTATACTTGCTAAAAACCTTAGATATGTCACTAGTTATAGTTTTTTTTTTTTTTTAATTATGGTTTGTACGTACCAGAACACCTAATGGTGCGACAAAAACGCACAAAGCAAACACAAGGCAAACCCATCCAACTATCACACCACGCTGAGCGCCTTTCGTGAGTAATTGAGTTAGGAGAACAATCAATCCGAACCCAATAACTATGAATAGTATGATAAGCTTCAAACTTTCCATCTACACATGAAAGAATGCTTCCGAATCAAGGCCAAGAGAAAGTAACAATTAATGTGGCAATATAAAGATCTACACATGCATACCTTGGCTTTCTTTGGGGCATAGAAAACATAAACCGCGAGATAAAATGTTTGCACGACTATTCCAACAGAGTTGATGGTGATCAAAAGCATTGCATTTCCCTTTAGCAGCGCGTAATAGATCCAAAGCATAGCGCTAAACAATCCCACCACGTAAGGTATCGATTGAAACCCTTCAGTTGATTTCTTCTTGTAAATTTTATAGAACGTCGGCCTGATTTTTTTCAATGCAAGATGGTTTAAAAATCAAAATTGATCAGAAAGGAGCATATATAAACATAAACATAAGCATAAACATAAACATGAATATAAAATTACATATTTAATCCTGATTTATGATGAAAAGAGGAATGAAAAACTTACAATGGTGAAACAAACACCATGAAAGAGACAATATTGCCTGCAAACAATAATAAAAACAAGCATAGTATATTAGTATTAGCTAGCTTGGGTTTGGATTTGTTACGTGCATGGCAAGTAACCTATGTATTTCATGCATGCAATAAGTACTAACATATACTATTATATTTTCTTTATGGTATGTGATCCTTCAATAATATGATTACAGTGGGTATAATCTTAAAAGATGTTAATTAGAATTAGGATCAAAGTGAAATGGATATGATGGTGAAGAGAGAGAGAGAGAGAGAGAGAGAGAGAAACATTTCTAGAGAGAGAGAGTACCCATAAGGCCAAATGCAAAAGTGAGGTGAGGGAAGTGACCAGCAATCACCATTGTTACAGCTTTTGCTTGTGAAATCACACACTCAAATCAAACAGTTACAGTGAACTGTTGGTGGTGGTGTGGTGGTGGCTGTTGGTGGTGGTGTTGTGGTGGTGATGATGGTGCATAAGAAATGGTGGAAGGGATGGTATATATAGGGAGAAATGAGGGTAGTGGGTGGTGGGTCATGAGCCATTAGCATTTTACAAATTACATTTTTTTTAGATTTCAATTATATCATAAGGATTTTTTGGGAAATTAAATTAAAGAAGAGACTCAAGTTGTTTACAGGGTTTAAAGACTATGCAACTCAGCTTTCCCTTTTCATTATTTTCTTTTTAGGCCTCACATACCTCTTTTCCGATTATTTCGTGAAATACCCATAGAATATTTTCCACATCAGAGTTATTATAAGAATGGAAATTCGACTATAATAATACCTAGCAGACGTTATTGCCTATTGATAGTCATATTTTTGAATATTTAATCTGTCAGTCCAACCTTTCATCTATTTTTCTTTCACCGGTCTCTCGTTAAAAAAAACTTAACGTAGTTGATTTTTTTTTCCGAACTACAAACATATGTTTTAGGGCTTTTGATCAGAGCGACGATATGAGTTCACTGATGTAAAACTTACTCGAAACGGTGCTTCAAACGACTTGCTTTTTATTAATTGGAAGTTTAAACACCCGAATTGAAGCACAATTTTCGTCATTTGTAGCACTGTTTCGAGGTAAGTTTTACATCAATTGACTCGTATCGTCATTTTGATCAAAAGCCCTAAAACACATGTTTGTAATTCGAAAAAAACGTAACTCAGTTAAGTTTTTTTAACGGGGGACTGGTGGATGAAAAATAGGTGAAAGATTGGACTGACATGAAGAATATTCAAAAATAGGACTGACAATGGTTAATGATATCTACTATAGTCTAATTTCTCATATAAGAAAGTGTTATGGTTTTTTTTCAAGTGTATATGATTGTAAATAAATTAACAACTTATCAAATATCTATGTTGGTTCTTGTTATATTTTAGGTTTCAGACTTTGAAGATTAACTACTACATTTTATATATTAAATTTCAGTTAAACTATTTAGTTTTTTATTTAACGTCTTTATTGCATTGTGTTGTTTTACCTCAAGCATGGGGTTTTTAAAAAAATTGTGATTTTTTACTTTTAACCCAAAAGTTTTCATCTTTTGTATTTTAACACTTTTAATTTGTTTACTTTTAACTCAAAACTTTTCATCTTTTGTAATTTAATCCAAAACTTTTTTATTTACAGTTTTGGCCCCCCCATACTTTTTATCTTTCGTATGTTTTTCATTTTACGTTTCGTTCTAAATTTTGTGAGTTAATACGTCACAACTTGCGTGGGTGGTTCAACGTTTTTGGAATATTTTCACATTTGACAGTAATGTCGCAACATGTCTATTTTCCCCTTGGGAAGTTCGTCGCAACAGGCAAATCCTACATTGACTTAGTTATTCTTTTCTACGTTATTTTGCGAGTTAACACGACGCAACGTGCGTGTGTAGTTCAACGTTTTTACGTCTATTTTTTTCATTTAACAAGTTCGTTGCAATGCGTGTGTCCTAAATCGACATAGTTATTTTTTTATATGTTATATGTTTCAGTCTTATTTCCTCACATTAACACACCGCAACTTCAATGTTGGTGGTCGCTACCAGCAGTGTGGCATTGATATTATTTGGCGTAGTGTTTTCAGACCCGAACCGTACCGGCCGGTCGGACCGGGAACCAGAGGTTGAGCCGGTCCGGGTCATGGTATCGAGCCGGAAATGCATTGAACCGGAGTTGAACTGGCGACCAGGCGGTTGGACCGGGAAACCGGCCGGTTGGACCGGTTTTTGGAAGGGTTGGAGCGGTTTTTTATATATTTTTTCAGATTTAACCATATTAATTTTTATATTATTTACGACACCTTCCGGTTCTTACGTCCGGTCCGACCAGTTGGACCATTGAACCAGTAAGAATACCGATTCGATGTCCGGTTTGATTCTGAAAACATTGATTTGGCATAATTTTAGACCCCCGCCGCAACACAGAGCGCTTAATTCTAGTTTACATTAATTCTCATGCATATAAATTTCATAAACGTCTTTATAATCTACATTAGTTCCCATGCATATAAATTTCATAAACATCTTTATAATTTACATTAATTCCCATGCATATGAATTTCATACTTTGTTTGGTTTTACTAAAACTATTTACATATCAAACTTTAACCCATTTTTAGATCGCGGGGTGTGGCGGGTTTGGCTTGGGTGCATTGCTCGACACGTGACGGGTGTAGGGTTCATACGGTAATTCTTCAAAAGAAGGGGTGTGGGGTAGCGTGGCTTCGGCTGACGTGGCCAGCTATGTAGATATATATATGTTTTAACTATTAAAAATTTCATTTAATTAAAAAAACTACACAAAAAAAAAAAAAAAAAAAAAGCTACATAAAATTAAAAAAAAATTTAAAAACTTCATGATTTATTCATGTCATATTTTTTTAAGATTTCTTGTTTCATTTGCAACATCAATTCCAATTCTGGACCGGTAAGGTCATTTGCAAGGGTTCTCTTGGTAACCAAAGGGGTTGGTTGGGTCGTAGTTTCGGTTCAATGGATGCATTGTAGATGATTAAGTGGGTTAAATTTATAAAAAAATATAGAGATAGAAGAAGTAGAGAAGTGGTAAAAAAATGGGTGAGTATTTATAATGTTTAAAAAAGAAATATTTTTTTTTTTTAAATAAAGTAGCCGTTTGGCACCTCACCTCTCCCTCCCGCCCAACACCAAACTTCAAACCCACGCCAGCGGGGCAACGCCGTGACCAACGCTGGCCCGATTTGGTTTAGCCAGCGTTGCTTAACAACCCCCGCCCCAACCAACGCCCTACACCCCGTAGCCTTAGATGCCGATAGAAGGGATAGAGCTTCATTTCTTAACCTAAAAATTTATTATTATTATTAGTTTCTTCCGGGGTATTTCAATGCCCGCATTTGCATTTGCATTTACTTCTTAATCTGAAAATCCCGACTCTTTCCCTCTACATTCTCTATGCATCCTTAGCTCGGGCCGCAACCACCATCGATCGTCATTCGCCGCCTTACGCTGCTGTTTTCTGCCACTACACTCCACGCTGTCGCGTCACTGACGGGGAACGAACCTGGTTCCACTCGTGTGGTGTTTTGTTACAAGTGGTAAACGGAACACAATCGTGTTCTGCTTTGGCATAGCTTAGTGGGGGTGGGAGGGAGTGGCCGAACCCCCGAACTTTTCGCTCAGTAGTAGAGTGTATGTAGTTTTTGTATGGAAATTTTTGGGTATATACGTCTTTTACCCACGGTTTAATAGAAATTTTTTGGTATATACGTTTTGGATCCCCCGGTCAGAAATCTCAAGCTTCGCCATTGGTGTTCTGGTGATTTGCAAGGATTGGACTAGTATCCAGATATCAGTTTACACAACAAGAAAATGAAGCTAATGCAATCTCGTTAAGATGTTGCGTTAGGCCTTAAAAAGGTTGTTTTAGGCTTATTGCAACCTTTATCCATGGCTGCGTTAGAAGCAGTTGCAATAGACCTAATGCAACTGTTTTAAAGCCTAATGCAACCTTTCATTAGTGATCATCTTTAATGTAAAGTTTTCTGAACACCCAATGGTTGTATTTGATTTTCTTTCAATTTTTAAATTGGATTACGTACTGGAAAGGGTATCATTATTATTTTGATACAAATACTCAATGCATTATGATAAAACCTAATACGAAACCCTCTTTAGCTTCGTTATGAGTAGGTTGAACAAACGATCCTAGAATATATGTTCATTTGAGACTCTAGATTAGGGATGAGCTCGGTACCGAAAGAACCGGTACCGAAAATCCCCAAAAGTGGGTACCGGTACCGAATATACCCGGTTCGGCACCGGCACGGTATTCGGTACCGGTACGGTACCGGTATTTGAGGGTAAAAACCGGTAAATAACGGTACCGTACCGGACCGGTACCGAAAATGTCAAAAGTCTATACTGAATCGGTACCGAAAAAGTACCCGGTCCGGTGAATTCGGTACCGACCGGGTCTGATTTGCTCATCCTACTCTAGATCACCGCAGATGATAATATTCATTTTAATGCAAGATATGATAATGTTATACATCCAACCAAAGATAAAAAGAGGGTGCAGAATCACTAATTCACTATAGTATAAAGAGAAAGTGTAAAATACAAGAGTAATAATCATGCGAAGCGTATGCGAGTAGGATATTGCGTAACGTGTTATTCCTTATCTTTTTTACAACATGCGTGATTATGTATATAACATGCGTAATTAGGGTTTGAAACAACCCATGCGTAATTTTGAGTTTAACATGCATAATTTTCATGTTTGGTGGCATGCGTGTTTTGATTTTTTATAACGTGCGTAATTATGTATTATAACGTGCGTAATTAGGCATCATAACGTACGTAGTTATGTAAATAACGTGCGTGATTAGGGTTTAACTTAACCTATGCGTAATTATGCAATAACATGCGTAATAATTTGATCAAGTTAATTACTATTGCGCTACCGTGTTTAATTGATGGCCTAGGATAGGCCAGATGTATGGTTGAAATGCTTGCATATGCTTCACATAATAAGTACTCTTGTATTTTAACCTGCATCATATTAATCTTCATTTACTATCATGTATTTTAGTTTGTTAGAATAGTGATTCTTTACTAATACGTCGTCGTTAGTTTCTAAACCCATAGTGTGTGCTTGGATATCAAAACTCACTTAAAACTTGAGATTTGACGCAAAGTATGATAAGTTACATGCAATGGATGTGGAATTAGTTTGTATATATCTTGCAAATTTGTTGGAATTTAAGTTATGCAATGGATGTGGAATTAGTTTAGAGAAATTTATGAGACTTTTTTTTCTCCATCTCTTAACACTAGTTTCTATTACCGTAGAGGAATGACCCGATTAGATAAAAAAACATAATTAATGTGGTTTGCTCAACATGATTTCACTTATCAAAAGCTTTGAAACATATAAATTAACCAAACATGATATTAGCCATGAGATTAGCAAGATTACTTCCTTAAGTCACAGTGACTTAAGAGTTAATTAGCATGAAATAGTCTAATGCGTTTGTGATAGAGCTCAACTGTAGAAAGAAACTAAGAGAGAAGAAGATTTTCCAAAACCAAGCTAACCACTGACTGTTAGCCTTTCTGTTATTATAACTGCCAACTCAACTAACTCAATACAACATTTACAAAAACAACCCTATACTATCATTGTTTACAAAAGACCCCCCTGAACTATTAACTACACATATCAATACCCCCCCCCCCTTTCAATCAAACCTTGTCCTCAAGGTTACTACTGACACAACCAATCTACTGTTAAACCACAACTACTGATAATCCTCAACCACTGATAAACCTCACCCACTGATAAGACACAACCAATCCACTATTAAACCACAACTACTGATAATCCTCAACCCCTGATAAACCTTACCCACTGATAAGAGACAACTACTGAAAAACTTCAACCACTGCTAAAGCTGGAAATCAGGAAATCTCAGTTGCAGATCATGTTTATTCTCCCACGTAGCCTCAACTACTGATAAGCCTTCCCACTGAATTAAAACCTGATGTACCCCTTTCCTTCCTTTCCTTATCAAACGATGATCCAGTACCTTGGCAGGTTGATACAAGAACCTAGCCACTGTTGGAACAGGAACAACAGTGGTTGGTGGACCATTAGCCTGTTTAAGAAGTGATACATGGAAGACTGGATGCAATTGTGATTCCTGAGGCAAATCCAACTGGTAAGCAACTTCTCCAATCCTTTTTATGATCAATAAGGTCCATAATCTTTGGAGAGAACTTATTAAATGTTGCCACTCTCAAAGATGTCTGAACATAAGGCCTGAGTTTCAAATATACCCAATCACCTTCTTTAAACATTCTATCACTTCTATGCTTATTGGCCTGTTGCTTTAATCTGTTTTGAGCCATCAACAGTGTAGACCTCAGTATTGATATAGCTTCTTCTCTAGAACACATCTCTTCATCCAAACTTGCAACTTTAGTATCTCTATGTATATAGGGTACATGCAAAGGAGGAGCAAACCCATATAAAGCCTGAAATGGAGTGGTTTTTATAGAAGTGTGGTAATTAGTGTTGTACCACCATTCAGCCAAAGACAGCCAATGAGCCCAAGACTTCCCATAGTGTAAGATCATACACCTAAAATAAGTTTCTAAACACCTATTTACCACCTCTGTCTGGCCATCTGTTTTTTGGATGGTATGCAGTTGACATAGCCAGCTCAATTCCTTCCAGTCTTGTAAACTCCTGCCAAAAAGTACTCAAGAAAACTGCATCTCTGTCTGATACTATAGTTGTAGGCCATCCATGTAATTTATAGACATGATCAATAAAGCACTGAGCCATAGAACTTGCAGAAATAGGATGGGTTAGGCCCATGAAATGAGCATACTTAGTAAGCCTATCTACCACCACAAAAATTACATTTTTACCCTTTGACAAAGGTAGGCCAGTAATGAAATCCATACTTATGTTTGAAAACACACAAGTAGGAATAGGCAATGGCTGAATCAGTCCAGGAGAAGCCACAGTCTCATACTTGGCCTGTTGACAGACATGACATTGCCTTATGAACCCTCTCACATCTTTAGATTGACCCTTCCAATAAAATAACCCTTTTAACTTCTGACAAGTGGCTTGAACCCCAGAATGACCTCCTACAGTTGACCCATGACACCATTGTAACAATTCTTTCCTCAATTGAGCATCATTTCCAACTACTAACTTCCCCTTCCTTTTCAACAAATATGTCTCCCAAGAGAACTGACCCACACCCACTGCCTTCTTCAACTGCTGAATAATTGATTGCACATTAACATCTGTTTCCCATGAAGCTTTTATCTTTGACAGTAATAAAGGATCAAAAGATGATACCGCCAAAGTGAAAAGCGAAGAGCTTTGTAACCTTGAAAGAGCATCAGCCACTACATTCTCAACCCCTTTTTTATATTGAATCTCAAAATCATAATTCATCAATTTCACCATCCAAGAGTGCTGTAAAGGTGTAGTAATCTTTTGATCCAACAGATGTTTCAAGCTCTTATGATCAGTTTTTATGATAAAATGACCAGTGATCAAATAATAATGCCACTGTTTAACTGCTAGAAGAATTGCTAACAATTCTTTGTCATAAACTGACCACGTCTGTTGCTTTGGAGACAAGGCCTTGCTGATAAATGGTAAAGGATGGTTGTTTTGCATGAGAACTGCCCCAATACCCAATGAAGATGCATCTGTCTCCACTATGAACTGCTGAGATAGATCAGGCAATGCAAATACAGGTGCTGAACTCAATGCTTGTTTAAGTTGGATAAAAGAGTCCTGAGCACTTTCATTCCACTTGAACCCATCCTTTTTGAGCAATTCAGTTAAAGGTTTAGCTATAACCCCATACCCTCTGATAAACTTCCTGTAATATCCAGATAGGCCCAAAAACCCTCTCAACTGTTTCACTTTTTCAGGTTTAGGCCACTGAACTACTGCTTCAATCTTTGAAGGATCAGTTGACACCCCCTCCTTTGTGATTACATGCCCCAAGTATTCTACCTTCTGCCCACCAAACATGCACTTAGACTTCTTAGCATATAATTGACCTTGTCTCAAAGTTTCTAAGACCTGCTGCAAATGACTTAAGTGTTGTTTCAAACCACTGATGTAAACTAGGATATCATCAAAGAACACTAAGACAAATTTCCTCAAGAAATCTTTAAAAGTGGAGTTCATTAATGCTTGAAAAGTAGCTGGAGCATTTGTAAGCCCACAGGGCATTTCCAGAAATTCAAACAGTCCTTGATGTGTTCTAAAAGTTGTTTTGTGTATGTCAGGCTCATGCATTCTTATCTGATGGTAACCTGGTCTGAGGTCCAGCTTAGAAAACACAGTGGCTCCCCCCAATTCTTCCAATAATTCATCAATTAGAGGAATAGGGAATCTATTTTTTATCGTTGCCTCATTAAGTTGCCTGTAATCCACACACATCCTCCAGGATCCATCTTTTTTCTTAACCAACACAACAGGAGCTGCAAAAGAACTTTGGCTACTTCTTATTACTCCTGTTTCCAACAATTCTTGAGTCATCTTCTCAATCACATCCTTTTGCACAGATTGATATCTATAGGACCTCAAATTGATTGGTTTGTTCTCATTATTCAAATTTATCTTATGATCATACTGCCTTTTAGGAGGTAATACATTTGGAACTTGAAACACATCACTATACTCTTCCAATAAGGCTTGCAATTCTTTGCTGAACACTGGATCCAATACTATAGACCCAAACACATCCTGCACTTTAGTCTGCAACAACTGTAGACCAAACATCTGTGACTGGACTACTCCTGACCCTTGATTCACCAACATACGCATCTTCTCAGCAGAACATAAACTCATACCATTTGTTTCAATACCCTTCAATGTATAAGTTTTCCCTTGCACTTTAAACTGCATGGTCATATCAGCAAAGTTCCAGTTAATATTCCCTAATGTGGCCAACCACTGCACTCCTAAGACCATATCATAATTTTCCAGTGGTAATGCCAACACTTCTGCATTAAACCACACTCCTTGCATCATCCACTTAAAGTGACTACACTTCTACCCACACTCGAATTGATTACCATTAGCAACAGTAACCTTCATAGGCTTCACAAGTTGTAAAGGACATTGCAGTTTACTTATTACCTTTGTATCAATGAAATTATGAGTGGAACCAGAATCCACCAAAATATTCAGCCTTCTAGTGCCCACTGGCCCATTAATCTTCATAGTTGAATAAGAGGGTATGCCTATGATTGCATGTATAGAAATATGAGGCTTAGCTTCCATCAATTGTCCCTCATCCACTGTTACTTGTTCCTGATCTGTCACCTCTTCCTCATCAACCAACTCTAAATTGAATAACTGTTTGTTCCTACAGTTATGAGCAGGAGTGAACTTCTCCTTACACCAGAAACACTCTCCCTTTTCTCTCTTCTCAGCCATTTCTTTAGTGGTAAGTCTTCTTGTAGTCTTAACAGGTTGAGCATTAAGAGGTGTTGGTAATAGGGGTGGTGTATTAGCATTCATAGTAGGAGATAGCTTCAACCCAGTGTTATTGTACTTATGAACATTATAGGAATTGTAAACATGTTTCTTTTGACTACCAGTCCCAAACAGTGTATTATACACAATCTCTTGCTGTTTGGTTACTGCATAAGCTTCTCTCAGTGTTCTTGGTTCCCCCACAAACAAACTTACAGCATATTCTTGACAGACCACTACCCTATTCAAATAAGATTCAAAAGAATCACAGTATTCTTGAAGTGAACCTGTCTGGTGTAAATTCTTAAGTTCTTCCATAGCATCCTCCAATAAGGTCACTGAAAATCTTGAAATGGCTGATCTGCTGTATTCATCCCAGCCCACATCATCAATACTCCTTCCACTACTCCTCAAGAACCCTTGATGCCACTGCAAAGCATTCCCTTCCAAATTGATCACTGCCAGTTTAACCTTTGCTTCTTCTGGAGTCTTATCCATTTCAAAGAAATGATTACACTTATACACCCATCCTTCTACATCCTCCCCCCCAAATTTGGGAAAATCAATTCTTCCCAATCTTGGCATTCTCTGATCATGATTTCCATTTTGAACCAATGATTCCTTGTAATTATTCTCGAGTGTTGTCAGCTTATCCAAAACTGCCTGAATTTGCAATTGCAGTTGTACTACAACAGCTTTGTTTTCTTCCACCCCACTTGCCATCATCTGAACATTCTCAGAGATTAATTGTGAATTGGCTTGAAGATCTTGCACACTAATCTCCATTTTACCTATGGATAACGCATTGTCTTTAATGGATTTCTCCATCTCTTGTTGCCGAGTAACTGCTATCATTTTGAGTTTGAATCAATCGAACAAAGATTAATTCAGAATTGAAACGAATTCGAATGAAATTGATCCGAACAAATGATCAATTCCTGTTTTTGAACTGAACGTGAATGGAATTGAACAAACAAATGATCAATCCCTGCTTTGAATTGAACAGAAATGGAATTGAATCGAACAATTGACCAATTCCGAAGAATCAAAAGAACGCTGTTGAACAATCTCTTTGAAATGAATTAGGGCTTGAATCACGAGTTGTCCGAAGATCGAACAGCTCTGATACCAATGATAGAGCTCAATTGTAGAAAGAAACTAAGAGAGAAGAAGATTTTTTAAAACCAAGCTAACACTGATTGTTAGCCTTTCTGTTATTATAACGGCCAACTCAACTCACTCAATACAACATTTACAAAAACAACCCTATACTATCATTGTTTACAAAAGACCCCCCTGAACTGTTAACTACACATATCAGTTTGTTACACATGGCTTAAGAACTTTGAATGTTCATCAATTTTTGTTGTTCTTTTATATTTTTACATCTTACAATCTTTGATTTTACTTTTCATGCATCACCGTACTTTTACGCCATGAGATCCCAAAATCACCATAATAATAAAATATTAATATTGATAATATTATTATACATTACCGACAAATAAAACTATGCAAGGTTAACTTATATATATTCTATATTAACAAGATTATACCTTTTCTTGGAGATGTATAATTGATAAATCATCATGTAACATTGGTAGGGGCGGACCCACATAGAGTGGGTCGGGGTCCCCGACCCCAATGTTTAAAAAAAAAAATAGTAGATTCGGTATATTAAATTGTATAAGGACCCCCATAAATACAATTAGGTAGACACCATAAAAAGAAAAGGAAATCTAGTGTAGCGGTAAATCCCTCTCTTTACTAACAAGAGGTCATGGGTTCAATCCTTGTATAGTTCGTTTTTCCTGTTTTTTTAAATCTAGTTCAAACCTCCCTATGACCCGACCCGAACGAGGACCGACCCGAAAATTTTAACGTTTTGTTATGAAAATTTTGAACACCGAAAAAATGGACCTCATTGAAAAAAATCATGGGTCTGTCACTGAACATTGGTATGAATACGGGAGGATTATTTATAGATTAAAGAGTGGTCAATTTATAAAAGGTTAACTTATTAATCTTGACGAAAATGCAAATGGGCATGGTGATTTTTCAATTTCTATGTTGTTGGTATTATCATTTCTTGGCGTGTTTAAAAAAGATTGGTTATATGAATTTAATTAGGCACATTTGAGAGTGGACACGTGTCATTAATTAATTCAACACCGATTTTACAAGGTGTTACACTAGGAGGAGAGAAGGTAGAGATAAGGAGAGAGAGAGAAACTCGTGAGAAATGTGGGGAAGTTATGGTATCACAGTTTTTCCTTATTTAAAACAAGTTAAATGACACATCTACTGGTCAAAATCAATTAAATTTGCCTATTTTTAAGACACACGTATTATCAAAATGCCACCAAGATAATCTCAACAATCAAACACACTCATCCACCGGTCAAAATCACTTCCTACACTTTATAGAAAAACACACTTTATAGAGGAACCCATCAAATTTCTCAAAATTTTAGAAACTTTCTAGCGCGCTCCCCGTGTTCATCCACTATCAATTTGCAAATTTGTTTTGACTTAATGTAAAATCTTGACAACATTGTTTTTACCCTATTAGGGGTAATTACTTGAATGGTTCATGTGGTTTGTGCATATTGCAACTTTGGTCCTAAACTTTTCAAAATTACATAAATCCTCCTAGTGATATGCATTTTATGACTATGACACACCCTGTCGTGATGAGAATTAATTTTTTTTTGTTAAATACATGAAAAAACCAAATTACCCTTTAATATTATAAAAAACAAAATTGAACAAATAAGTTAAATAAAAAAAAACACTTTTTTTTGTTAAACGCATAAATTACCGTTTAATATTAAAAAAATAGAATTGAACAAATAAGTTAAACAAAAAATACATCACTATTGAATGGATTAAAAATACCCAATCTTATTATTATTATTATTATTATTATTATTATTATTATTATTATTATTATTAAATTAATAAATTAATTAAAACAGACACAAACAAGAGTCATTTCCATTGCAACGAAAACGGATAGGCAGGGCCGGCTCTGAGAATTTGTGTACCTTGTTCGAGCTCTAAAAAGCGTGTCCTTAGGCATTAATGAAATTGGGTATTGAGCTCAATAAAGGTCTAAATCTAATGTTAATAGGCTAATAACTAATCTAAAGCATAAGAATAGTTTTGTAAGTGAGCCTATGTTGGTGTTTGTATAGGTATACCCTATTAAAAAAGAAATTTTTACGTATGCATATCGGGTTTTTTCTAAAAATAGCATGTCCTCCGACATATCGGGCCCTGGCCGGTGATCCTACCCGCCCACCCAGGGCCGGCCCTGCGGATAGGCTTGTTTCCCAAGTTTTTTATTTTTTTATTTTATTTATTTACCGTAACGGTAATCTACGTTTGGCTGTTAAAAGGTTAAAACTTGGAACCATGGATTGGAGCTATGTGTTCTTGCATACAGTGTTGGCATGTATATGTGTTTGTTTTGTTGGGTGGGATTAGGTTAGACCATGTGGTATGGTGGGGCGGGGGTTTGGGGCATGGGTTAACACGTCAAGTTCGAGCCCCCCCGCTGGTGAGTGACGTGTCCGTGGGGTATGGCGGGGCATGGCTAGCCCGGTGTGGCTTGGTCAACGGTTATATTTTAAAATTTAAAATGGTCCGCTATGCCCTAGCCAACAAGCCAATAAGAGCCGGCCACATAGGATCACTAGCATGCCCCACGCCCGGCCTTAAACTCCCGCCCAAAGGGCCACGTCCAAACCCAAGCCCACCCGAGGTGGTGACTTGGACGTTTCTCTCCAACCCATGTCCCAACCCCCGCCCCATACCCCATAGTCTTATAATGTTCATCCTCTTTATGAACAGGCTGTGGGTGGTGATGGTTTGGGGAGATGGTGGTGGTGTAGATGATTAATGGGGAAGTATGTGGTAGCCCACCTAATTTATATTATATTGGGGTGAGATCCCGTACAAATGAAATTAACCTACTAAACGTACAAATAACTTGAGTAACTATACTGTAAATGAGACTGGTATGGAAAGAAAGGAAATCTGAATTGTATTGATTGAATTGTGTGTTTACAAGAGTAAATAACCCCTCTACTTATAGGGAAAGTGAGGGACTAAAAAGAAATAACTAATTACATACAGGGACCTATATAATAGCAACCAGGTCCTTGAACTAACAACTATTTACAACTAACACTCCTCCTCAAGTTGGAGCATAGATGTTAATCATGTCTAACTTGTTACATATGAAGTCTATTTGTGTCTTCCGCAGTGGTTTTGTGAAGATATCTGCTAATTGAAGATCCGTTTTAACATGAATTGGCTGAATAGATGGAGGATCCTTTTGAGTGCCGACTATCCGATCTCTGATTAGGTGACAATCAACCTCAATGTGTTTAGTTCTCTCATGGAATACTTGATTTTTGGCTATATGTATAGCTGATTGATTATCACAGTATAATCTCATCAAGTCATCAGAGTTAACTCCGAGTTCTCTGAGGAGACGCCGTACCCATATCATCTCTGATGTAACATCTGCCATAGCTCTGTACTCTGATTCGGCACTTGATCTGGATACGGTATGTTGCTTCTTACTCTTCCAAGACACAAGATTTCCACCAACAAAAACACAATACCCAGTGGTGGATCGACGAGAAATAGGACATCCTGCCCAGTCTGCGTCTGAAAATCCAGATATACGTCCATCTCCATCTTCTGTGAAAGCACCTACACGACAATGACCCTGATCGGAATATAAGATCCCTAGGCCTGGTGTGCTCTTGAGATATCTTAAGACACGGAGAGCAGCATCCCAGTGTCCTGTGTATGGAGTGGCCATGAATTGACTTAGGACACTAACGACAAAGGAGATATCTGGTCGGGTGACAGTTAAGTAGTTAAGTTTTCCGACCAATCGTCTGTATCGCTCAGGATCTTTCATTGGACTTCCGTCCTCTGGAATGAGCTTCCTCGTAGGAAGCATAGGACTATCAACCGGTTTGCAACCCAATAAGCCACACTCAGTTAACATATCAAGGACATACTTCCGCTGAGAAAGGAGTATTCCTTGTGGGGAACGAGATACTTCTATGCCAAGGAAGTACCGAAGTCGACCTAAGTCGCTAATCTGAAACTGAGACTGAAGGAACTGTTTGAGCTTGGTAATCCCATCTTCATCATCCCCTGTAATTATGATATCGTCCACATAAACAACTAGAATGATCCTTTGGCCCTGATGATGTCTAAAGAATACAGAATGATCATATGCACTATGAACCATCCCAAACTCTCCCATAACACTAGAGAAACGACCAAACCATGCCCTTGGAGATTGTTTAAGGCCATATAGGGAACAACGTAGTCTGCATACCTTTGAGGCCTCCTCCTCAACAATGAACCCAGGTGGCTGCTCCATATAAACCTCCTCCTCAAGAACACCATTGAGAAAGGCGTTCTTGACATCTAGCTGGTGGAGCGGCCAATGATGAATGGCAGCAAGAGCAATACAAATACGCACAGAGGGCATTTTGGCAACTGGGGAGAAAGTCTCGTCATAATCTATACCATAAGCCTGGGAGTAACCTTTGGCAACCAAGCGAGCTTTCAGACGATGCAGAGAACCATCAGGGTTGAGTTTAACTGTGAAGACCCAACGACAACCAACAACACGCTTACCAGGGGGAAGCGGTTCAAGATCCCAAGTCTGATTGGCCTGTAAGGCCCCAATCTCGTCTTCCATGGCTTGACGCCATCCTGGGTGAGCCAGAGCTGTCATCACATTCTTGGGAATCGGGTAGGAATCCAGGGAAGTGGTAAAGGCATGGGACTCAGTAGAGAGATGAGCGTAGGCAACGTAATCCTGAATGGGATAACGACTGGAGCGTCTGGGTTCCTTGCGGAAGGCAATAGGTATATCGGGATATGGGGCACCTGGAGGGTCATAAGCAGGAGTATCCGAAGGGATATCCGAGGTAGTATGGGTAGGAACTGGTAAGGGTGTATCTGGTTCAGTCATGGCAGGTTGAACGGATGTACCAGAGGTATGGGTAGGTTGGGGATCAATGGTTGCTGACGTGTGATCCTTTCCTCGCCGAGCATATGTAAAGAGTAATGGCGGGGGATCGTTTGGTAGGTCCTCAGCAGTAGGACCCTGGGTTGTGGTGTCTGAGACCTGAGGGACAGATGGAACAGGAGTTACAGGAAAGGTGGGGATGATGTGAGACTCAGGTATATCAGGATCGGGAAACAGATCAGAAACTGGAATGGAAGATTCTGGAAAGAAAGGACGCAACGGATCAAAAGTGACGTCAGCACTGGTAAAGTATCGGCGAAGGGAAGGACTATAACACCGATAACCTTTCTGGACACGCGAGTAACCAACAAAGACACAACGAATGGCTCGAGGGTCGATTTTAGGGACTCCGGGACGATGATCATGGACATAAGCTACACATCCAAAAATTTGTGGCTCAAGAGGAAACGGAGTTCCTCTAGGAAATAGAACCGAGAACGGGGTTTGACCACGAAGAACGGATGATGGCATACGATTAATCAGATAAGCCGCAGTAAGAACGGCATCACCCCAAAAGTGACGAGGAACATGAGAATGAATCATGAGTGTGCGAGTAACATCCAACAGATGTCGGTTCTTGCGTTCAGCAACACCATTCTGTTGGGATGTATATGCGCAAGAAGTCTCGTGAATAATACCTTGTGATTTGAGATATGTAGAGAAATCGGTGGACAGATATTCTTTAGCATTATCGGTGCGTAAGGTTTGAATGGATGTTTTGAACTGGGTCTTGACATATGCATGGAATTCACGAAAGATCGAGTTGATTTCACTACGGGATTTCAATAGGTAAACCCATGTAGCACGAGAGTAATCATCAATGAAGGTAACAAAAACCCAATGTAGTTTTAACTGGACATGGACCCCATACATCTGAGTGGACAAGTTCAAATATGGAGACGGTTCGGCTTGACGCTTTTGGAGGATAAGGACGTCGAGTATGTTTACCGAGCTGGCATGACTCACAATGGAAGTTATTGGGAATAGAGATGTCAGGTCTCATTTGCCGTAGGACGGCTGCTGAGGGATGGCCTAACCGACAGTGAGTTTCAAAGATACTAGACTCACAGATGTTTGCTTTGGGATGCGACAATGAGGACATTCGATAGAGACCTTCTGATTCGAGGCCGGTACCAATTACTCGGTTAGTACCTAGTTCATTAAAGGTACAATGAGTAGGATAAAAGGTAACAGAACAATTATTTCGTTTAGTAATCTGACTGACAGATAAAAGACTGGCCGGGAAGTTAGGAACAAGAAGAACAGAAGACAGATTTAGGCTATCTGGGTTCTGAATGGATCCAATGCCGCGTACGGGGCACGAGGAACCATCTGCAAGTTGAACTGGTGAGCAAAAGGTATTATGAAGGCTAGTGAGAATTTCTTGATTCGCAGTCATGTGATGAGTAGCTCCAGAATCAATAATCCAGGATAAGTCAAAGCCAGAAAACGTACCTGATTGTACTGAGTTGGTTTGAGGACTCGATGACCAAAAAGCAAGGAACCGTTGAAGCAAATCATACTCCTCCTTGGTGCATGTAATGGTGTGATTTCGTTCGTCACCCATTTGAAAAGATGTTCAAGCAGAAAAGCGGAAAACTGAGATGAAACCCGAACACGCGAACCGAGGCAGAAAACGAAAGTTGCTCAAATCGGAAAACCGTTTTCACGGAAATGATCGGAAATAAATTCCGACGAAGCTGAAAAATACAATACCGGATGAACAGTAACAGATGAACAGTAACAACGGATGAACAGTAACCCGGGATCTGGATGAGGAGGTGAGATCTGAAACTTGGCAAATCAGATCTAGAACAGGTTTGGGACTGGTGAACAGTAACCTCGAAAAATCTGAACTGGAATACGAACACGCTAAACGAGGCAGAAACGAAAAAATTCTCGGATCGAAAAATTAACCTGACGGGATGGACGGGGAGGTAATTCCGACCAAACTGGCAGAAACCGGCGGCCGGAGGAGCGGAGACGCGCCGTCACGCGCGGCGCGTGGGATAGGGCGGCGGAAGGCGGGTGGCGCGTGGGGGCGCGTGGGGCGGCGGACGGCGGCGCGGTTTGAGGGGTTTTGTAGATCGGGCGACGACGAGTTCAATGGTGGTGGCGGTGTATGTTAACTCGCCGGAAACCAGAACAGATCTGAAAAAGTAGGTGACGGGTTGTGGAGGTTTTGGGTGTTTGAACAGATCTAGAACGGGTTTTTAGGACAGACGTGGTGACCGGAAATGGTCACCCGAATGAGGATATTCTTGAGCTAAAACACCTTTAGCTCTGATACCATGTAAATGAGACTGGTATGGAAAGAAAGGAAATCTGAATTGTATTGATTGAATTATGTGTTTACAAGAGTAAATAACCCCTCTACTTATAGGGAAAGTGAGGGACTAAAAAGAAATAACTAATTACATACAGGGACCTATATAATAGCAACCAGGTCCTTGAACTAACAACTATTTACAACTAACATATACAACAAAAAATGAGGTAGAATAATAATAATTAGTCTAGTTATTTGTATGTTTAGTATGTTAAATCTATTTGTATTTGATCCTAACAATATATATGTATAAATATATCTATACTATATTATAATGCATGAGAGAGTGGTATTTTAAGATACCAAAAAAATAAGAACTTTTTCCCCCCTTTATTTATAGAAAGACCCCTAAAATGAGGGTAGTTTGGTCTTTTAAACATTATTTAATTTTTTAGCCCCTAAACTTATTACACTTAAATATATGAGGTTTTAACAAAATTATAGATAATTAGTTACAATTCACCCCTCCACAACAAACTTATAATTTTTTTACGTATTCTTGACATATCTTATAAACTACACTGTTTAAAAAAATTCCAAATATAGCATGACGACCTGCACATTTTTGTCGACATTTCGGTAGTTGTCTTGTTCAATATCGACACACGGATTAAAAGGTACAAGTCGATAATGCTTTAATGTACAAGTGATTAAAGAAGAACATAACAACTAATCTATACCATATAATCATTTAATTTATGAGTTAAATAATAGGTTATATAACATTTTCATTCTAAAATTTTTAAGACTAAAACTTTGTTTTTGAACTGTGAACTTCATTAGAAACGGGCGGACCCTCGAAATAAGGGCCGCCAAAAGAAACGCTTACAACATATACAACGGATTAACTACCCAATCCTTCCAAACAATAGAAGAGAAACTAGACCTACTTTTCAACCACAAAAAGCCCAAGATTTAACCATAGCAACAACCTCCTCAACCTTCGGCCTAATTCCTTGAAAAACTCTATCGTTCCGAGCCTTCCACAAAGCCCAACATGTAGTCATAACGATCCCTCGACCAGTTTCTTAGCCCATTTACTTCCTGAAAGTTGCTGGGGAAAAGACAACAGATCCTTGAAATCAAAAGCAGTAAATGGCGCCAATTTACACCAAGAACTCACAGCGGACCAAACACTGAACGAGAAGCCGCAACCCGTAAAGAGATGCATCACATCTTCATCCATCGTATCGCACAAACTACAAGAAGCGTCTTGAACATTTATCCATCTTCTAATAAGCGCCAACTTGGTAGGAATTCGATCCATTTCGGCTCTCCAAACGAACAGGTTGACTTTGATCGGAACCCACGATTCCCATTGCATCAGATGGTCTCGGCGGTCTTCATTACCTTCACGAATCAACTGTTTAACCTTTGCCACTGAGAATGTGTCTTTGTCATCCTCTCCCCATAACCAAACATATGGAGTACCTGCATACAACACATCCTTAAGAAGAAATAACACATCCTGCATTTCGTACATCTCCTCAACAGTGGAGATACTTCTTAACAATTCCACCCCAGCATCCTTTAATACTACTGTTAAGCGGAAGGAAATCCCACCTACCCCTTCCCCCGTGCACTAACTCCATCACTTTACACCAAATACTATCCTTTTGAGTTTTAAACCGCCAAGCCCATTTCGCCAAAAGAGCTATATTAACATCCCTTAATTTGGTTATTCCCAAACCACCATTTTTTTAGACTTTGTCACTGTATTCCACGCGACCCAAGACATCTTCTTATCTTTATAATTGATCAAACAATTTCTTTATACTTTAGTCAAATTTTAACAAAACTTCCTAATTTTAAGGAATAAATCAAATGTGAAATGTCAACAGAAACTAACAAAAATTCAATTTAAAAGATTATTCAAATTTCAAAATAAACTAACAATACTATCCATCTCCATGACCTACTACTTATTCTCCCTCTCATAGTTAGTAATTAGTTACACAAAGACAATATAAAGAAAGAGAAAGAGAGAGAGCGCGGATGAGAGAAGCACAATTTCCTTATCCGTGTGTTACTGTATTGCATCAATGGTTTCTTAAAACATTGGCAGCTTAAATGCTAAATTTATTAGTTACTAGACATGTGTAATGCTTATTACGTCTATCTAATCACAATGATACTACAATAAATATTATACGAATAAGAAAACTACTAGAAACGAGTGTCGCAATGCAAAGTGTCGCTCCCGCCGCATCGCGCGAGCACCGGACTAGTATATATATATATATATATATATATATATATATATATATATATATATATATATATATATATATATATATGTCTTTTGTTTTTTTAATATTGAGGGTAGTTTGGTAATTTTACATATACTTAATTGAAAAAATTAACGGCCATCTATCGTAAGGACCACCATAGTTACAAATTAATTCATAGCACTACGAGCATCTGTGTTACTTATGGTATTTGTGAAATATGTGAAAACCACAAGGACCATTTGAGTAATACTCAACCTATCATCTTACGTAGAAATTATGTGGTGGTGCTTACTTTGTAAAAATATCAAGAATATTCATAAAGTTGTAACATACTAACATATTAACATATGATAGTGTGTTCTCGGTTTGTTCATTGCGATCTCGATTTGTTCTAGGATCAATATGTTATTCAATCATTATTTTAAATCAGCTCAACCAACATTAGTTTTGTGATTTTGTATCAATATAGAATAAACATTCGAAAAGTGCAATAAATCTTTTTTTATGCTAATGACAAAGTGATATGTGCATATAGAACACAAATAAGGATACAAATAACTTTTAAAGTGTGAATTTAATATAGATGAACTAGATGAAGCCAAGAAGTTCATAGGCATGGAAATATAGGTTGTGTCTTTTCAAATTGGCTTAGGTAATATAAATTGACATCCTATTTGACACAAAGGAATGTCGTAGAAACTTCAATCATACAACCTTTCAAGTTGCCTACCAATGACTCTTCAAAGTTTGATCTGATGATGAATAACATAGCATGAGTAGGGTCCTTATTGTCACGGAGTAAACTTCTGACTCACGTGTAGCGACTTAGAATCTATCTAAGTTAAGCTATGTGCCCCAACGATGTAGTGTTTTGAGTGAATCAGGTGATGGTTACAAGTATTGTTTACAAAGAAACAACTTTGTATTGATTACAAGATGTTTACAAAGGAGAGTTTACAAGTACAAGTGTGATGACTTGCTAAGATGTTGGGTGATCTCCAAATGAGACCCCTTCCACCTATTTATACTTGCTAACTACTAGTTCTAGAGAATTCTCTAACTAGAGAATTCTATACAAAATATCCAAGATATTTAGAGCTGATTACTAGATCTTTCTTGCAAAATATCTAGCCATTCCAAGAGTTTTCAAGCCTTTTCTAGATGCTTCTTGGCTGCAACTCTTGGCAGAAAATATCAGCCCGTTCTAGGCCTTTCCTAGACCCTTGAAGCCTGATCTAGACCCTTCTGATGGTGCTAAAATGTTCCAAAAACTTGTAGGCTATTCCGGAGACTTCCGGGCAGCCCTAGACACCTCTTTAGTGTTCCGGAATCTTCCTGAACTTGCGAAAAAAAGTTTTGTATTTAGGCGGATCGTGACATTATGCTTATGTAGCATGTCTTAAAATTGATGGTATCAAAAGTATATTGTATAACATAATTTGGGACTTTTGACCTTAGACCTTGTGTCAATGAAATTGAAGTTATGTTACTGTTCATTATCATAATAGATTAGCTTGTAGAAATTTTGGTAAGTTTTAGATAGCGTATGGATTATACGGATTTAATCATGTTTATATCATATGAAAAATCATAGTAAAATACTAATTTGTCAAAAAATACATCACAAATATTATTTTGGATTTTTATAGAAAATAAAGAAGTTATAAAACTTTTATAGCAAATATCTTAATTATTGGTAATCTATTTTGTAATAAAAGATTAAACAAATTATAAAACCTAATTTCTTCATATAAATTTAATCATTTTGAATTAAATACAAGAAAACAATGATTGTCTAGTTTATAAATATATTAGATGATTTTTTGATAATTTATCTAAGTTTAGCACTTTTACAAAATATATAGTAACATGAGTAATTTATGTTATTATTACAAACACCATATTTATGAGAAATTATACAAGATCAATTATTTATTTATTTATTTATTTATTTATTTTGGTGGATATATAAAATATGTTTCACATAAAAACGATTATCATCTAGTTAGTAAAAATTAATTAGATGGCTAAATATAATTATTGAATAGGAAACTTGTGTATTTAATTAGTAACATTGATGGAAATTTATTACTCCAAAAACTCAAGACTTACTGATATAATCAATGTTATTACATCTTGGAATAATAATACTAATCCAAGTTAAATTTTATGATTTCGAGTAAGTTATATCTCGGATTCATACGAAATGTTTGATTTGGAATAGTATCTTGGATTCATCCGAAATATATGAGTTCGAATGATTTCGGATTTTTCCAATATGGATAAGTTCAAATTGATCTCGGATCTATGTGTAAGTTCGAAGTGATTTCGGATCTGTCCGAGATGTGTAAGTTCGAAGTCATCTTAGACAAATGTGTAAGTTCGAATTGATCTCGGATCTGTCCGAGATATGTAAGCTCGAAGTGATCTCGGATGGATCCGAGATGTGTTAGCTCGAAGTGATCTTGGATCTATCCGAGACGTGTTCTCCAAGACTCAAAATCCCTTAATTTTGACAGTGTGATAAAGGTGAAATTCGAATTTTCAGGGATTATGGAGATTATGTTTCCTGTTTTAATGTGTTTAGGTGTAACATTCCTATTTTTATATAAGAATTATAGGTTTGGTTAAATTTATTAACCACTAGTAACTAGTTTATTTTTAATATAAATATTCAACCTAAATAGTTTTAAACACTATTTTATATAGTTGGTTGAAATATTATATTAATTGGCTTGTATATGGGTGGCCTTTCTAATAAAATAAAAGTATGTAAAAACTTATATTATTAGAAGGGTAGATTACGGGTAAGTTGACTGTAAGAAATATGAAGTAACTAGACGGGCCCAGGAACCGTTTAATAATTAAACTATAAAAATACATGATATTTGAACCTACTCCATTTTTTGAAACTTGGTTCAAAATGTAGATAAGATTGTTCTCGTTCTGATGACATATTTATTGTTTTATACAACGTTATATTTTAGAAGTTACACGCGCCAAATAAGTAAAGCAGCTGAAATTATTATATATATATATATATATATACTAAAATAATTAAATAATTAAAATAATTATATCTAATAAATTAGTTATAAGTTACGTTTAGTAAACATTACAATATAATAAATCTAAATATACATATGTGTGTATATCGAAATGGACAAATGGAGTCTTGTGGGAAATAAGTCATCTTATGAAATTAAAGGCATGTATGGTACGTGGAGGCACAGGAAGGAACAACTTTGTCCCCAACGAACTTGAAGAATACTATAAATAGGAGTATACCTCAACACTTCACAAACTGATCAAGATCATCTTCTTTTTCTTTCTATGCCTCTCGATCTTTACTCTCTTTATTTATATCTTTTTATTTTATTATTATTTATTTACACTATAATAAATAATAAAGCCATGCCCTGTTTTAAGTGTTTTAACTCCCGATCACCGCTACCCTTTCCGATTGATCTGAGCCCCACAACACATGTCAAGGCTCTGCCTGACTAAGTTCATTGGGGTTCTGTCTCGTGACATAGGGACAAGGTTGAATGAGGGGTATTATACTTAACACGAGTGCATAATATATTTTTAATAGCTCAGAAGTTATACCCAAAATTTATACCAGGAAACTTTATAGTTGAACCCTAAAGTTACAAAGTGGGTCCATTCTCTTTTCTCACTATTTTATTCTCTGTTTTTTTATAATATAATTATAGTAAAAAATGTCCCAAATCAATCCATAAGTAAAAACCCGGACCCCTGAAACCCCAATCCATATCAAAAATCAAGAAAACAAGATTTGTGGTCTTCAGGCGGGCCGCGTAAAGATAAGCCGAGGCTTACGCGGGCCGCGCCAGCAAGGCAGATCTCCGGATAAGCTTGAGGGACACATGGCATCCACCTGGCAGACCTACTGGTGACTCAGCAACCTTCGATATGATCCACACTCCCACGCGGGCCGCGTAAGGTTTGGCCTGAGGTTTACGCGGGCCGCGAGGGAACCCAATTTCAGCTATAAATAGCCTAGCTCAGGGACTTTCATTCTGTGTCGACAAAACTTTCAAAAATCATTCTCACTCTGCTCGAATTTCACTTTCAAAGTAGTAGGGTACTGCTACGATACCGGGTATTAACTCGATCGCTGCTACGATTCAATGTCCGATCAATTTAAACTATCCGACAGGATGTTTAAGTGCTATCCTTTGTCATTAGTCGTGATTCCGAGAGGATGTTTGAGTACCACCCGAAATCTGGGAATACTCTGTCATTCGTTGTGAATCCGATAGATGTTTAAGTGATTACACTTTGTCATTTGTCGTGAGGGTTTTAATCTCGTGAGTTATCGTAAATGCTGTATTAGTTACTTACTGAGTTCGTGTGCACTAGGTTACAAGACTAATCAATAGGCTAAGCTTTGCCTGTATCAATCTGCAATATCAAGGCTAACCAGTAGGCTAAACTCTGCCCGTATAAATCTGCATGCTTATAATGTGAGTCATTCTCTTTTTATCAAATTTGATTTCAAAAGCATGTTTATTTTCAAGGTTATAATTACAGGGATTAAGTCTTTGTAATCACCAAATTACAGCCAGTATGTGGGGTTCTGTATACATTACTTGATAATCTTTGCCATTGGACAAACGGGTGGCCAATGGTGATATGACCATAGTCACAGATCCGGTCGAGTGACAAATACTGTGGGTAATTGGTTGATATATGGAAACAATGTAATCACCCTTAATACTGTAAATTATAACAAACGTGTCATTTTACTAAAAAAAATGATTCACCAGTATTTCCTGCTGACAAAACCTTTTTAAAACGCGTTTCAGGTAATTACAGTAGATTGGAGTAAGAGATGGATACAGCACTGAAAGACTTCAAGAAGTGGCTTATTTTATTAATTAAATCCAATTTAAGAAATATTGTTTTATGTAATCAAATTTATCTTTATTAAAGCTACCTTTGTAAAACCTGGGTTTATCCCATCTATTTAATAAATAAAATCCGGTGTTTTCTAAACTCTGATATTTTTCCTAACTCACGGTCCTGATGAAATTTCCGCTGCAATATTTTTCAAAATAATCACCGGTACCGCTTGGCTGTTCGCGGCTCCCGATTCCGTCCAGGGTGGGTCGGGGGTCGTGACATTAGGTTTATCTAAATATTTTGAAAATTATATCCATTAATAATAATAACATATTTCGAAAAAATAAAACTTAATGGATAAAATAGATCAAAGCAGAAAAACATCAAATGATCCTTAATTCATTCCAAATTATATAAATTTATTCGAATTTCCTTTATGAACATAAAGAACCCTAAAACATAAACCTTAATCCTTGAATCCGAAATCTGGAGATTATAACACATTTAAGTAGATTTCTAAACAGTTGTTTACTTTTTGGAATTTCGGAACAGTAATTTATGAGTAAACATAAGATCCGAAATTTAACTTATGATCCGAAACGCAAAATAAGATCCGAAACATTATTTTAGATAAGGTTAGGTTTCGAATTTTTATTAGGTTTTCAAAAATTCTGTTTCCAAATTCTTATTCCAGATTTATGGATACAAAACATAACTGATTTATCAACAAACGCTCTGATACCACATGTTGATCAGTTCTGTTTTAAACATAATGGAAAAACATGAAGAAATACCTGTAACAACAGACAGACTAGCAGAGAATCCAATAAGAGACCCAGCCATTAAATTCGACATACTTGTCAAGATGATCTGGTTCCTCCTTAGTAGGGGTGCAAACGAGCCGAGCGGCTCGTGAGCTACTCGAGATCGGCTCGAGAAAAAGCTCGAAACGAGCCGAGCCTTATCGAGCCCGAGCCGAGCTTGAGCCTAAAATAAAGCTCGTTTGCTTATCGAGCCCGAGCTCGAGCCTCGCATGTGAAGCTCGTTAGGCTCGTCGAGCCTTATCGAGCCTTAGTGTAAACGAGCCGAGTCGAGCCGAGCTTATTCAAACGTGTTTACAAGTCGACCTTGAACCTAAAAATAAGCTTATTTAGTAAACGAGCCCGAGCCCGAGCTTCACTTATCGAGCTCGCGAGCCTAAAAAGTCTATTATTTATATTATTTTTATTTAATATATTAATTAATAGATAATAAACGAGCCGAGCCCGAGCCGAGCTCGAGCTTGAGAAAATACAAACAAGCCGAGCTCGAGCCTTGAAAACAAAGCTCGAATTGAGCCAAGCTCACATAAGTTAATCGAGCTCGAGCTCGAGCCTGGTCAAGCTCGGGCTCGGCTCGGCTCGTTTGCACCCCTACTCCTTAGGGTGTAAGTTAATGATGGTGATGATCAAATTCTAGGGTTTGAGTTTGAATATGGAGAGAGAGATGATAGGGACAATTTTGATGATGATGCTGATGTTATATTAATTGTCTAACCTCTTAATCTCTCTAGTTATCTCCTTATATATACATCAAGAGGAAACTCAATTAGTTAGTGATGGTAATATGGCCCATCAACAATTACCAACTACAGTATTATATAATAGGTTTTAATATATTTTGATCTATATAATATAAATGATTATACGGCTACAAGATTAAATATTACAATAATAATATATATTTAATCTTACAATAATCGTTTATAATGACTACTATTCGTCTTTCTAAAGTAACCTAATATTCTTAACTTTAATCCATACAATAATTCGAATAATTATTGTAATTTTTGTTTCAAACTGTATCCCAATATGACATGTTGATGAGATTATGGGCTTTGGTATCTTTGACATCAATTGCCTACTACAACATGTCATTTCGAGTCCCAAAATTAGGTGGTTTCGTAGGACTATGATCCACTTGACCCGCACCAACACTTGCTCATATTCCCATTTTTAGGGTACATGTCCCTTAGCCATGGGACCCTCATTTGCCACTTTCTTATGTGTCACCCACATCCAAATGGGTTTAAGGAATACAACTCATTGCTTTATTATTATGAAGCCAATCCACAATACTAAAACTTAACCATTTACCTTTTGCCATGTCAGCATCAATAATATGTTGTGGGTCCCATGGATATACCCTCTTGGTGCTTTGATTAAACCTAAAAAAATGTACTTTGTAACATTATCTAGCTTTGAGAGGTATGCTACTTATGAAATATCATATCATGCATTTCCAGAGTATTTTTCTAAAATCACTTTTTGTTACCATTTTTTAACGGTAAATTCGGATCACTAACGAACCACTGGAGTATTATCGTGCTATCAGCTATGGGTGTTCAAAACTATCTGTATCCGAAAATCCGATCCGAATTATCCGAAATTTCGGAGTTAAATTTCTAAGAATGGCCGTTTAACCCCTCAAACCTTAACTTCCATAATTTATACTACGACTCCTTATCTTTAATTTTTTTTTTTGTTCTTTTATGAAGGACCATTTATAAAAAATGAGTATACATATACATATTTGGATATATATATATATATATATATATATATGTACATTTTATACATGTATATATGATAAGCGTTTATTTCAATGGATTTTCTATATATATAGAAATTTCGGATATCCAAATTTTCGGATTCGGATTCCGATAGTGGTTTTAAAAATTTTTGGATATCGGAATATCCGAAAATATCCGAAGTATCCGAAAATATCCGCAATATCCGAAAAGTATCCGAGAATATCCGAAATATCCGAAAACTTATATTCGGATATTCGAACCTATCCGAAATATCCGGTTCTGAATATAAAAAAATAAAAATTAAATAAAAAATTGGATATTTGGAGGATATACGAAATTTCGGATATCCGGTTTTGAACACCCTTACTATCAACAGAACCACCCGATCATATCTATCTCCATTAGGCATTATGCTTATACACAACAATTCAAGAGGAAACCCAATAAATATGGAAAAAATTCACCTTGTGGGAATCGAACCCAGGATCTATTGGTCTTAAAGCCTTATCCCACCCCCAAAATGTCACTAGGCACTTCTAGTCAATCCAAGCAATAATTTCTCTCTCCTCCAATCCCCCCCCCCCCCCCGGTTAATAACTCTTTCATATGACATTATTTTTTTATAAAAATTGCACAAAAAACGAGCGTTTTTTTAATCTTAAAACGAGTATACTATTGCTATATTTTTGGAAAAAAAAAATCGAAAACCCAGATGCGTAAAACACAATGGACAAAAAACACAAAGAAATGCCTTGTTTCTAAAACGCAATAGAAAAAAAAACACACAAGAAATGTGTTATTTGTAAAACGCAATAGCTGAAAAACACAAAGAAATGTCTTTTTTTTTGTAAAACGCAATGGCCTAAAAACACAAAAAATGTCTTATTTCTAAAACGCAATGGGCAGAAAACACAAAGAAATGTCTTTTTTCTAAAACGCAATGGCAAGAAAACACAAAAAATGTCTTTTTTCTAAAACACAATGGCCAGAAAACACTAAAAATGTTTTTTTTTTTTTTTTCTAAAATGGAATGGACTAAAAACACATAAAATGTTTTTACCTAAAAAGCAATGAACTAAAAACACAATAAAATGTGTTGTTTCTAAAACGCAATAGACTGAAAATACAAAAAAAATGTTGTTTTTTCATTCCTTTGTAAAACGCAATGAATCAATTCAAAAACCCAGATTGTAAAAATGCAATTCAAAATTTTCTTACATAGAATCGAAGTTGATTTCTTCAGATTTCTTCAACGATTGACGAAATTTGAATGCTAGAATTTAGTGATCGAATCAAACGAATCGAGTGATTCGCTTCAAAATCACCAGAAAAAATGAGATATTGTATGAAATTAAACTGGGTTTCTTCAAAAAAGTTGAAGAACACGTT